>JACEFZ010028131.1:197500-254527 GCA_014155875.1 Cepaea nemoralis
AATAATTGATCTTGAATGACGGCATAAATTTCCGGACAGACTATAGCTGGCGTAACTACATCGCCACGCAGATGCAGTCGGGATAGAAAAAAAGCTAAGAAACCTATGAGGCCATATTTGGTAGCGCATGAGCCCAGACAGGACCGTGCGGTTGATTTTCTCAGTGTGATGCAAGTCTTCGAAATGCCGCACCTTAAGGTATTTTTTTATTTTTTTTTTGGTCTTTTCTTTAAAAATACCGTACTTTACATGTTTTTTTTTTCTTCTTTAAAAAATGCCTCTTACATGTCTCTCCCCCCCCCCCACCCAAAATGCCACCCCCTTCTTTAAAATGCCACCGCCTTATGAAGCCTCCTTGCGATGCCGCCTGATGCGGCCGTTTCTCTGTGTCATAGCACGGCACATCCCCGAGCCCAGAAAGTATAGGGTGTAATTTTAATTAATGGCTGTGCAGTGTTTGAAAATATTGCCGGTTCAAGTTGTGTATTCACCCTCTGTAAAGTTTATGCTACATAATAGGTAATTACAAAATTTGGACCGGCAATATTTTCAAACACTGCACAGTCATTAAAGATACACCCTGAAATGGTAGTCTCCGTGGCGAAGTAGTCAAGCCGTCTAACTCGGGCTCCGAAGGTTGTGCGTTCGATTCCCGGCCGCGTCCTTCTGTTCACGAGTGCATTTTCCCGGAGACTCCTGAGGGTCGTCGCTGGAGCTACGGAGTGCGGGCTTTGTGCGACGCTTTCCACGCTGCGGAAAGAGACTGAACCATATGGGATAAATACTCGGTGCAATGAAGTCGACCCTGTGGACTTTTAAGCGACCTTTTTTTTTGTAAGCGACACCCTGTAATATCCTAGTACGTCTTTGGCATATGTTAAGTAGCATGGCTCGGCATGAGTTAAAGTCGAGACACGATTGGCTGGTTTCTTGTCGATGCTTCTTGTACTTCTCCATTTCGTCACGTGCCAAGCTTTTTTTTTGCAACAAGACAACCCCGCCCCCGCTTTCTCATTCACCATTGTATGCGACACGGAGAACCTAATTTGAATACTCGAGACTTCTTTTCAAGTCGTTCCAGAGATTTTCATCTGCGATTATGGTTGCATTCATCACTCAAGTGCATTGAGTCACGTTTCTGCGGCAGATCGTTTCCCGCCTCCTGTCATCTCTCCGCTTGTCTTGTGTATTTTGTCGTGCAATTCAAGTGATCCCCAAACTGTCTCTGTCTTGTCTGTCTGCTCGTCTGCCAGGTCTTCTCTCTGTCTGCATGTCTCTCCCATCAGTGTCTGTTTTTTAATGTCTGTGCTACTCTCTGTCTTTGACTACCTCTCATTTGCCTCTCTGCATTTCTACCGCTCTTTCTGTCTGCCTGCATCATGCCCGTTTTGTCTTTGACTACCTCTCTTTTGTCTATCTGCCTTTCTACCTCTCTTTCTATCTGTCTGCATCATGCCCGTTTTTGTGTGTCTGTCTGTGTCTATGATTCTGTTTTTGTGTGTCTGCCTTTCCACCACTCTTACTCTCTGTCTCAATCATGTCTTTTTTTTTTATGTGTCTGTGTATATGATTATCTCTGTCTTTGTCTGGCTGCCTTTCTTTTGTCTGCATGCCCTTCTTCCACCTCCTTCTTTCTGTCTGCATGTCTGTCTCCTCACTGTATGTATTTCTCAATCTGTCTGTTAAAAAAATCTGTATCAATGTTTTTCTGCGTCTCTCTGTTTGCAAATATCACTCTTCTTCCATGTCTATGTCTGTCCGTCTTTCTGTCTTTGTCTCTTCTATGTTTCTGTATGTCTGTATATAATTCTTTTCTCTATCTCTATGTCTGCAAATCTCTCTCTTCTTCCCTGTTTATGTCTGTCCGTCCGTCCTTCTGTCTTTGTGTTGTCTATATTTTTGCAGGTCTCTTTACTTTGACTTTAATTTGATTGCTGATGTTATGCCATAGGCTATCAGTACTGATTCATCAAGTGCCATGCCGATAAGCGTGGGCGGTCGTCTCAGACGATCACCAATGTCGTGGATCAGCCATATTTTTGTCTTTTAATACTCTCTGAATACTCTCTTCTTTTGAGCTGCACCAATCATTGGCAGTCATTCAATTTATTAATTATTGATTGTAATTCTAGTAGGGCATTTATTGATAATAAAAGTACCAGAGAATATTTTCGATATTTACGACTTCGAAGAAAGGCCAAACGGATACATCATCAGAATGCTACTGCTTCTGTTAGTATTTGGGACTCTTTACTGGCTGTTGAATGCGAGGACTGAGCACGTATGGGAATGTCTCAGTGCAATGTCGGTTCTTGACTCAGCTCAGCTCAACAGTGCTCGATAATTCAGATATGGTCATGCCCTGTTGGAATCACGAGAATAACGTGGAAGGGCAGATAAATAATCATGGTAAGGGCAGATAAATCATCATAGTAAGGGCAGATAAATCATCATAGTAAGGGCAGATAAATCATCATGGTAAGGGTAGATAAATCATCATGACATGGAGAGAATGGTGCGATAGAGAGTGGCCGTCCGTCCATTTGGGAAGGGGGGGGGGAGGAAAAACTGTCCACCTTTTCAGTCAGCCTCAGAGGCGTTGGTTATAATTGTGGTTAGAAGAGTATGAAGAGTGGCTAGAGGATCTGGCCTGCACTCAGTATTCCAAGGAAAGACCAGAAAGACACATAATCAGACTGCATGCAGATGGTACCGTCGGTATTAGCACTCTTCGGATGGAAATGTCCCGGGTGCTGTGATCGGATGGAAATGTCCCGGGTGCTGTGTTGGTATGGGAATGTCCTGAGTGCTGTGTTGGTATGGGAATGTCCCGAGTGCTGTGTCGGTATGGGAATGTCTCGAGTGCTGTGTCGGTATGGGAATGTCCCGAGTGGCGTGTCGGTATGGGAATGTCCCGAGTGCTGTGTCGGTATGGGAATGTCCCGAGTGCTGTGTCGGTATGGGAATGTCCCGAGTGCTGTGTCGGTATGGGAATGTCCCGAGTGTTGTGTTGGTTTGGGAATGTCCAGAGTGCTCTGTTGGTATTGGAATGTCCCAAGTGCTCTGTTGGTATGGGAATGTCCAGAGTGCTCTGTTGGTATTGGAATGTCCCGAGTGATGTGTCGGTATGGGAATGTCCAGAGTGCTCTGTTGGTATTGGAATGTCCCGAGTGATGTGTTGGTATGGGAATGTCACGAGTGGTGTGAAGTCGGTTCTTGATTCGACTAAACATAAAACAACAACAACAACGGTGCAGTAGATCAGTTACTTTCTATAGCCAAGCAAATAGTATATCAGAAATAATGAGACATCTTCAGCTGTCCTTGAATCCTCTCGTGATGACTGTTGTGCCAAACCGTTTAAGAACCACCGCAGTATGATTTTTGCAACCTTTGCATGAAAGTGGAGGGACGGGAGGGTCTGGCCGTTGTAGCAAGAGAACAGATGCATGGTACTTTTAAATAGCTGTCTATAGAACATATTTCCCATTTCTGATCTACCTGCCTGCCTGCCTACCTACCTACATACCTGCCTGAATACATACCGTTGTAGCTGTCTTTATTTTATATACGCATGTCTTAAATGAACAGATCTCCCATCACTGCATACCTACCTACTTACCTACGTTTGCGTGAATCTGTCGGTCTGTCTCCACCTATCGACCTATCTTCATACCTACCAACCTATCTGTAAATCTGTGAATCTATAGGTCTTCTGTCTATGAATCAACCGGTCTGTCTCTACCTAACTACCTGTGTGTAAATCTATGAATCTATCATTCTGCCTCTGCCTACCTACTTACCTGCCTACCTACAATCTATTTAAATATATAAATATGTATCTCTACCCACCTACATAGCTACCTTTTCCTGTAAACCTATGGATCTATCGGCCTGTCTGTCTGTCTGTCTGTCTGTCTGTCTGTCTGTCTGTCTGTCTGTCTGTCTGTCTGTCTGTCTGTCTGTCTGTCTGTCTGTCTGTCTGTCTGTCTGTCTGTCTGTCTGTCTGTCTGTCTCACTCGCTATTATCTCTTTTCTTTCTTCATCCACCACCCCATTTCTTTCCTCTGATTCCGGGTTGGTAGGATCGAACGTCCAGCCTTTTTTTTTTTTTTTTATAACAAAGACGAACAGCTTGGAGAAACCGTGCGTGAATTGCAGTTGAAAAAAAAGAATAGGCCTAATAGGCCGCTGCTTAGGGTACATCTCAACATTAGACGATCTCTCCAAAGAAAAAGACTACCTACACCATGTGTGATTCTAGTACACACACACATTTGGATGCTCGTTGTTGCTGTGGAATTCGTGCACTGGGGTGAGATTCTTCTTGTGTGATCTAATTGCAGAGAGTGGAGCACTCGTTGAGATCCTTGTATTGTGAAAATAATCTTGACCAACAAACATAAAACACGCCCCTCACTTTCGGAAGCCCAAGGGTGCCTTCAGCATCACCGTCTTCATCACATTCATCTTCATCATCATAATCACCACCATCACCACCACCACCACCACCACCACCACCACCACCACCACCACCACCATAACCACCATCGTCTCCTCCTCTCCCTCTTCCTTTTCTTCAGTTTCTTGCTCTTCTTCTCTTCCTCTTGCCTGCCTGCCCCTCTCTCTCTCTCTCTCTCTCTCTCTCTCTCTCTCTCTCTCTCTCTCTCTCTCTCTCTCTCTCTCTCTCTCTCTCTCTCTCTCTCTCTCTCTCTCTCTCTCTCTCTGCCCCTCCCCCTTTCCCCCAGATTAAAGTGGGCACTACGGAAATCTTATGGGAAGGAAGGATGGCCGGTGTGTTACTGCCCGCATCACCCATCACTTCTTCTTCTTCGTCGTCTCCTCGTCATCGTCTCCTCCTTGTCATCGTCTCCTCCTTGTCTATTGCATTATTAACGTTGTCTACCCACCACCGTTTATCTGGTGTACTGCCAATAATTTACGATACCATTGGTCACCCATGCCCCGATATCAAACTGCCGGCATCGTCATACTCGGTTTCCCCCCCCCCCCCCCCAAAAAAAAATAAATAAATATATCCCTCCATAATAAAGATAACAACACCCTAGTATAACAGCCAGTCCCCTTTTGGTAGACCAGTATATTCCACATAGCTAATAACAATTGCCACATCATTCATTAATATTACAGAGTCGTGTAGTATTGATTTTTGCACTTTCCCCATGCCTTTATAGTGCATGTCTTTTATATTGTTGTTGTTCTCGGTTAGCCTCAAGTGATGTATGAGTAAAATAATGTATGAAAGAGAGTGATAGAAGGGCAGAATGGCAAACGGGCCTGCGTGCCCAATTCTTAACCCTTTGAAAATAAAGTTCGTTCGTTCCTTCGTTTTGTTCGTTCCTTCGTTTTGTTCGTTCCTGTTGTCAAGACACAAGGGTGCGTTAGCGAAGGATATTAATTCGCATTTCTTTCTCTGTCATTCTACTTCTTTCTTTGTCTGTCTGACTGTCTCCACACCTTCATTTCCTCCCACTCATACAAACATACAAGCAAAGCAATTTGATACGCGCACTCCAAACTACAAACAGTCCGTTGCCAGATTTCCCGAACACTGTTTGCTCTGTGAAATAGTTGATGGCACATTTTAGCACCACTATACCACGCAAGGTCATTGCAGTTTTGGAGCCCGTTTTTCAAGGTGAATGCCGCCGCTCGTGCTGTCACATTAGGAGCAGGAAATCATTTGTTAGTTGAGTGTGGGCTTATGCACATTTAGGGGGGAAAAGTGATGTAACGTGGATATATAAGTGAACAAGTGGAGGTCCGTTCAGCTGCAAAGGACGTGAAATGCTGAGAGTTTTACTTAGTTCTAGGTCGAGGCTTTTTGAGGTGAATGACCAACTCCTTTTAGCTAAGTTTAGTGTTTATTTCATATGTAAAATAGGATGCTCGGATATACAGTGAGAATGAAACAAGTATATATATAGTTACCTTGCGACAGGTTTCCTGTTGTCGTTTTCAGGCTGTAGCAAATATGTTAGCGCCTGAAGAAGACAGGAGGTTCGCTTTGGAAACTTGCTGTATTTACGTGTTTCATTCTCACTGAGTAGGGGCAGCGTTGCGTGTTTGCATATGCAACGGATCGGCCCAGAGGCTTTTGTAAACAACTGTTGTTTATTTGTATGTTAGATTCTTTGTTCTTTAATTTTAGACAACGCTGCATAGTCACATAGCCGCACAAGTTAAGCTTACGGGTAGCTGAAGTTAATCCCATATTAGGGAATAGAGTTTACAAAGTGGTTATTAGATAATAATTTAGATATGGATATGTCCTTATGATAATCTTTTTAGATATGGTTATGCCCCCCACGCAGGGGGCTGCGTGGTCTCGAGGTATGGTGTCCGCCTCGAGTACTGGAGGTCCCGGGTTCAAGCACCGGTGAGGACCGGGATTTTTTCACGTGGACTTAGTAATAAAATTTCCCCTGGTCTCTGGGTAGTGAGATGCGTGTGTATTGTTGCGCACGTAAAAAAAATCCATTGGCAGTTGGAAATCGAAAAAGAGTAGCCTAACGGCGCTGCCCGGGCAAAATTTCAAGTTAAAAATCTACCCAAAGTATTTAAGGATCCTCGCCGGTGCTACGGAGTTCATGCACTGAGCTGAGTTTCTCCAGACTCAGGTTTGAGTTAGGAGGAGAACGGAGCACTTATGGGTTACACCCGTGTGCCGTGATGTTGATCCAACGACTAAACTAAACCAAACTAAACTATGCCATTAGGATGATCTTTTTAAATATAATAATGTCATTAGGATAATCTGTTTAGATATAGTTATGTCATTAGGATAATCTTTTAGATATGGTAGTGTCATTAGGGTAATATTTTAGATATGTTATATGATTAGGATAATCTTTTAGATATGGTAATGTCAGTAGGATAATCTTTTTAGATATGGTTATGTCATTAGGATAATCTTTTAGATATGTTAATGTCATTTGGATAATCTTTTAGATAAGTTATATCATTAGGATAATATTTCAGATATGATAATCTCAGTAGGATAATCTTTTTAGATATGGTTTTGTCATTAGAACAATCTTTTTAGATATGGCTGTGTCATTAGGATAATCTTTTCTATACATTGTCATTTTATTCTTTTTCCAAGCTGTCCCTCTACTAGGTACATAATGTAACTATATATCATTATATTAGGTTTGAAATGTATATGTATGGTATCACATTAACTGTAACATTATCTACATGTCATTCCATGAGAATTGACATGTACTTTCATGTCATTTAATAACCTGTGATACGTTGTCATGTGAGCAGTGACATATGTCTTTATTCTATTTTTAGCTGTCTCTCTTCCACCTTCTCAATGTATCTATGTGTCATTATATTAGCTTTGAAATGTAACTGTATGTTATCTGATGAGCTGTGGAGAAATTAGACGCAGACAGTCAAAATATTTTTTGGGCGCGCTATGAGGAGAAATAAACTAGAGAACTTGGTGACAATTGACATGATTGAAGGGGGAAAGAACAAGGGTGAGACAGAGAAGTAAATACCTGGATGGCTGGGCCACCTGGCATAGTCGAGACAAGAACACGGCGATAATCCGTGACTCTGGTGATCACGTGAGATGGTGAAACATGACCGCCCACATTATCGGCTTAGCACGTGATGATGATGAGCTGTGGCATGTCATTAGAAAACGCTGCTGAGTCACATACCTGCATAAGTTAAGCTTGCGAGCAGATGGATTTACTGGTTCCAAATGTTGCTGTATATAGCCGGGGCGCAGTGTTGGGGTGAGCGCCGAACCTTGCTTAAATACCCCAATAGCTCGTGAATTCATAACCTCTGCAGCAAAAGTCCAATTCCTGGCCTTAACGTGGCGGAACTGTTTTAACTAACAGGAGAAGGGGCGACGGTGAGTTTCTGGCGCCGAAAAATAACCAGTATGCTCTAGATGTGTATGCACGTACATGCATGCGCAGACACGCGTGTGCGCGCGTACACATATAAACTCGAGTGAGACCACAGTCTGCTCTAGCAAAGGAAAGGTGCTGAAGACGGAGGTAACCAGCCAGAGGCGCACCACAGAAATAAGGATGCCACGCAATTACGCAAAATGGAATATGGCGACTACTGCTAAATGTTATGGTGCTCGCCCTGCTTTGGACCCCCGGGCAGGTGCAGAGCCGGGCCCTATGTCTCGAAGAACGGCTGGCCATACTAAACAAAGACTTAAAATAATAAAAAAGACAGTTAAATTCATACAAGAGACAACATTGCAGTTATAGACATATTTCAAGCGAACGAAAGAAGAAGAAGAAGAAGATGGAGTTACTCACACATCAGTGTAATACTATCAATAAAGTGCATATATCAAATGTAGATGTGTTGTCACTAGATAGGTGTTGATACGCCTCAAACACATTTAAATGACAGGTTTAAAAAAAATCTTGTGTTGACATACAAGATACACATGAAAACTTATCTAATGACAAAAAGACACATTGCCGAGCTCATCTAATGACATATATGTCATGAAATATATCTTGACGTGGCACTAGGTTAACTTTGACATGTGTCTTATGTGTCATCAGATAAGCATTGATATGCACCAATGTGTCATTGGATGGGTGTTTTTGTTTTTATATCCTTGTTTACAGGACATGCTGTCTACACCAGCATTTTACTGTTGTTGATGTCTTGGCAAGTTTACGTTCAGTAGTTTGCCATTGCTTTCTGAACGACCGGCTCCCTTACCAACTCGTTAAAACCCAGCGCAACGCGGTCTGCTGCCAAATCGCGCACAGCTGTGTTTCGAACGCGGCTAAGTGAGCTCATGAATTGCGTCCATAGCTCCCTTCCCATGTAGACCGCATGGGTTATAAACAGTGGAATATGATGCCAAAAGAAGCTCAAATAACAGACCCCAAAGATACATAGATACATTCAGTAGCTATAAGCGAGTTCAGCCTGTTTAATTTTCCCATCCTCAGAATGGCTAACAATGGCAAAGCCGCACTCCAGAGATACCTTGAAGGAAAAACTCCAAGAAGAATTTTTGTCATGTAAGATATGCTTTGACCCACTCAGGCGTCCCAAGGCTCTGCCTTGCCTGCATTCATTCTGTGAATTATGTCTCAAGGTGAGTGATCTCTTAAGTCACACTTGTGTTTTATCTAAGTCATACTTGTGTTTGATTTCTCTAAGTCATGTGTTTGATCTCTCTAAGTCCTGTCTCTTATACACATCTCTAAGTCATACTTGTGTGTTTGTTTTCTCTAAGTCAGTGGTTCTCAACCGGTGCGGAATTCCACCCCCCCCCCCCCCCCCCAGGGGGGAATTTTAGGGTTTCCGGGGGGGGGGGAAATTAAGATTATTTCAAGATCGCGTTAATACAAGAACCGATCACTTGATATTGTTTTTCTCTTCATACTGTACGGTTCTGTACGTCTCACCATTCTAAAATTCAATTTATAAAGTAAGTAGACCCACAAATCATGTGTTACGTGGACGTCTAGACTTGTTTTAGTATGTGCTATTAAATTTAGCTTCCATTATTACATATACTGTGTAGGGGTGATGGCGGGATTTTTAGGTAGGAAATATGAAGGGGGGGGGGGGGGGATGACGTTCTGAAAATATGGTGTAGGGGGGCACGAGCCACATTTTTAGGTAGGAAATACGAAAGGGGGGGGGGGGGGGGGGGAAATGGCGTTCTGAAAAAAATATGGTGAAAGGGGGGGGGACGGGCCAAAAAAGGTTGAGAACCACTGCTCTAAGTCATACTTGTGTTTGATCTCTCTAAGTCATACTTGTGTTTGATCTCTCTAAGTCGTATTTGTGTTTGATCTCTCTAAGTCATACTTGTCTTTGATCTCTCAAGCCACACCCCTGTTTGATCTCTCTAAATCATACTTGTGGTGAATCCTTCTGACTCAGAAAATTGTGATATCCATTCACTCTATATAGTTGGTCTGTATGGTGAAGTGGGCCAGCTGCCTTCCTGTGCTCTGAAGGTTGTGGGTGTGAGACTCCACCATTCAGTTAACAGGTGCACCTTTGTCTCAGAAAATGTGATATCCATTCACTCGTTAAAGGGGATCTGTATGGTGAAGTGGGCCAGCTGCCTTCCTGTGCTCTAAAGGTTGTGGGTGTGAGACTCCACCATTCGGTTAACAGGTGCACCTTTGTCTCAGAAAATGTGATATCCATTCACTCTATATAGGGGCTATGTATGGTGAAGTTGGCCAGCTGCCTCCCTCACGCGATGAAGCTTGTCAAGGACTCAAACTATACATGCTATGACACTGCAAGGATCACAGCAATAAACCATGTTGATGGTAGACAATCAGCACCCACGTCTTGCACTCACCTCTTGGATCATCATCATCCATCCATCCACAAGTTATTTACATGGTATAAGAATAAACCGGAGCCATGGTAGCACAATGGTGAGCTCGCTTGCCTGTCAGTCTGATGGTCATTTGTTCAAACCCCAACAAGGGTAGATTTTTCAAAATTGTCCTGGGCTCCCAAGTTGACCCAGCCTAAAATAGCTACCAAAAACATCCTAGGAAGTAAAGGCAGCTGGTGTGGTATTGAATGCCTCACCCACTGATTGCTAATTGATTTACATTAATTTGAGGCTCAAGACACAGAAAATGGTGCCTTACTTTACTTCCTATACGGGCATGTTTCCTTAGTGACTCAGTGAGTATGCTCAGGAAGATAGCGATGGGGTGGGTCATAAGACAGTGGTTGTTGTCTCTGGAGCAGTCACGGCTGGCAAAAATTAGTTTCATTTTCTTGCCAGTGAAAATTGAGAAATTTCATCATATCGCCGGTCATGGATTTTTCTTTACAAAAAATCAATGTTGCTGGATCACTAGGAAAGTAGTCTAAAACAATATCCTAACACTAGATATGACCATAAAAATAATAATCTGCTCTATTGGAGCAATTTTGTTGTGAAAATTGAGATAGCTCAAAATTGAGAAATTTCATCAAATCCTCGGTCATGGATTGTTCTAAAAAAAAAAAATCAATGTTGCTGGATCACTAGGAAAATAGTCTAAAACAATGTCCTGACACTAGATATGACCATAAAAATATTAATTTACCATATTGGAGCAATTTTGTTGTGAAAATTTAGATAGCTCAAAATTGAGAAATTTTATCATATGGATTTTTCTCAAAAAATCAGTGTTGCTGGATCACTAGGAAAGTAGTCTAAAACAATGTCATGACACTAAATATGACCATACAAATAATAATCTGCCTAATTGGAGCAATTTTGTTGTCAAAATTGAGATAGTTGCAAATTGACAAATTTCATCACATCGCCGGTCATGGGTTTTTCTCAACAAATCAGTGTTGCTGGATCACTAGGAAAGTAGTCTAAAACAATGTCATGACACTAAATATGACCATACAAATAATAATCTGCCTTATTGGAGCAATTTTGTTGTGAAAATTGAGATAGTTGCAAATTGACAAATTTCATCACATCGCCGGTCATGGATTTTTCTCAACAAATCAGTGTTGCTGGATCACTAGGAAATTAGTCTAAAACAATGTCCTGACACTAGATATGACCATTAAAATAATAATCTGCCCTATTGGAGCAATTTTGTTGTGAAAATTGAGATAGCTCAAAATTGAGAAATTTCATATCACCGGTCGTGGATTTTCTAAAAAAAATCAGTGTTGCTGGATCACTAGGAAAGTAGTCTAAAACAATGTCCTGACACTAGATATGACCATACAAATATTAATTTGCCATATTGGAGCAATTTTGTTGTGAAAATTGAGATAGCTCAAAATTGAGAAATTTTATCATATGGATTTTTCTAAAAAAATCGGTGTTGCTGGATCACTAGAAAAGTAGTCTAAAACAATGTCCTGACACTAGATATGACCATAAAAATAATAATGTGTCCTACTGGAGCAATGTTTGTGGAAAAATTGAGATAGCTCAAAATTTAGAAATTACAACAGGTCGCCGGTCATGGATATTTCCCCCAAAAAAATTGAAGTTGCTGGATCACTAGGAAATTAGTCTAAAACAATGTTCTGACACTAGATTTGACCATAAAAGGAATAATCTGCCCTCAAATTTTTTGTGGAATAATTGAGATGGCTCAATGTTGAAAAATGTCAACAGGTCGGCCATCTATATAATCATGGCTGAACAAATAATACATTATATGAAATAACATTGGACACTATATATCCCAACTATAGAATCATGAATGAAGAAAAAAATGTTGAGGGCCTATGCTTTGATGTTGACAAAAGGGCTGAAAAAAATGATGGTATAGTGTCATGTAATATAATGTAATGTGTCAGACAATGCTCATGGCCTTACAGGTGCAGTTCTCTATCAATTTTGCTAGCAAGCTGGCTGTGAAATGCAATTGTTATATCATAATTAGTAAAGACATTCAGCCGGTGGCTGGTTACATAGTATGACAACTGATGCCTGATGAGTCCTGCTACCTTACATCTATGGAACTAATGCCCTGGCTTTTCTCTGTCCATATTCCAGGATTATGTTCGACGAAACCCTGGAAATAAGCCAGGCTACTTCCCTTGTCCCATGTGCCGTAAGAGCACCGAGGTGCCGCCGGATGGAGTGGCTGGTTTCCCTGACAACTTTTTGCTCACCAGCTTAGCCGATACAATACACGAGGAGACTTGGGATCCACCGCTTGGTCATCTGCCCCACCAGTCAACTCCACCACGTAACTTGTATCCCCCATCTCCTCGGGAACAGAGGCACCGAAATTACGAGTAAGTTATGATCACTTTGAGAAAGTTTTCATTCAACAATATGTGTAGTTCAGAAATGTAATAGCACAAACAGGAATATTAGTATTTCTTAAGACTTGGATTTTGGGCTGATGTTTACAAGTGTTCATAATAGATCACGCTTGCTGAAATTTTTGTTTTGTTTTGTTTTGTTTTGTTTTCCCTGGTTATACATTTTAAATATCGTCTTTTTTAGTTGGGGAGTTAGTGTATTCGTTAGGAGGCACCAAACAATTTTTGGCACTTGTTCACTTTGAACTCAAGTGTAGTCCATACATGTGCTTCTTCTTCTAGTGCACTGGACTAATTTTACCAGTGTCCGTCGCCATCAGGTGAACCCACTCCAATTTTAAAGGTACTTGTAATTTACGTCTCCAGGTCAAAGACGAGAAGCATACATTTTAGACCAACTGACAGGTGTAGGGGTTGAACCCGCTACCTCAGCATCAGCACACCAGATGTTTAAGAACGGGCGTTCTTATCCACTCAGCCATGCTGACCTCCAAAGACTGAGATAACAGTGGGCAAAGTTGGTTAGGCTACAAGAGCAGTGTATGGACTTCTTCTGTTACTTTGTTGTTCTCCTTCACACATCAACATGGATGAATGCAAAGGCAGAGATAACAGTGGGCAATGTTGGGTAGGCTACAAGAGCAATGTATGGACTTCTTCTGTTACTTTGTTTTCTCCTTCAGACATCAACATGAATGAATGCAGAGATAGGAGCAGTCAACTTAAGCTTGTTGACACATCTCCATAGTTTGTCCTCAAATGGAGCAAATGTAGGCAAGAGTAGACTCCCCTGTTCAGCATGTGTTGGACACTCCTGCAGCAAATGTTTAGCAGTCATTTTACTATAGTCTGTTTACTTTTGTCTGCCCCAATATAAAATTCCTTATCTCAGTAACCAACTGAGGGAAAATTATGAGATTTAGCATATAACCTTATCATTATGTCCACCCAACAAAAAAATTTTGTTCTGGAGATTGTACAGCAGATTTCAAAGTTTGTTTATATGCGGTATATAATTTATGGGACAGAGATGAAGTGCATGTTATTAAATGTATTACATCTTCACACGGAAACATTATCGCTGAATAGTTAATTTTCTTGTGGGACATGGGATTGGCCTTATGACAAGTACCTCATGTAGAGCCTTGTGTCGTCATCCGAACTGACGGGAAATTACTGTAAAACAAGTTTGTTAGCGAGAAATCACTAGTTTTTCACCAAAACATTATAGAAATGTCTCTGCTTTCCATGATTTAAGTTGCTTTTGGACCTATCAAAGACATATTCCTTGGGTGGGGGTAAATATAAGACGGCAGGGAAAATTTCATAACGATGCAACAGACAGTTTTCAAAATAATTGATCGTGAATGAAGGCATTCATTTCTGGACAAACTATAGTTTCACAATTAATTCATCAGTATGTGTATCGATAGGAACTTTGATCCCGCAAGTCATGACTAATGTATCACTGATTCCTTAGCCATTGACAGACTGTAGAATAAGATGTAAATGCGACAGAACTATGATACATCTAGTAAATCACATGTTTAATAATATGTCATGTGTACTTGCAGTTGGTACTTTGGCAAAGTCAGCCGCAATGCATCGGAAGAATGGCTCCTTTCACCTGGTCATCTCACTGGGACATTTTTGATTCGCTTAGGAGAGATGACACCAGGTATGCTTTCATTACATGTCTGCTTGCTGATTTGTGTTTGTATCTTCTTTATCTCTGCTGCCTTTAATCATCCACTGGAACACTTTTAATGATAGTATAGTTCTGAAAGCCATGACAGAAATTAACACTTAATCTCGAACAGTAAATCCTGAACTGGACCTTCCAAAGTGTTATTATTATTATTATTATTATTATTATTATTATTATTATTATTATTATTATTATTATTATTATTACTGTTGTCATTATTCTTGTTGTTAATATATATATAATTGTAATAGAAGAATATCTCTTGTTTTGTTGCCCTCATCCTACACTTGAATGTGGAGGTCACTGCAGACAGCTCTTTAAGCACATTCTTTTGTGTTGTGTTTCACATCTAGTCCTCATTAAGCCCATGTTGTTTATCCAATTAGTTCTGGCTTCAACTAAGTCACTTCAAGCTGTCCTATCCTTTTATTATCTCATGCAGTCATGTCTTTGCCCTTCCAGTGTTATTCATCTCTGCCTCTAATTCTCAGCTCTGTATGGTTTGAGATCTTGCTCTATTTTGTTTTGCCTTGTGGTTCCAAAGGATTTTATAGTCATACTATTACAAGGTATTCTCAATGCTTGTCTTATTCAGTGTCTGTATTTATATGATTAATGGTTAATGAAAAACTGACATAACATTCTGGGTAAATCTATGGTTGCTCTGTCTGCCCCATCAAATGCTGCAAGATGTAGATGCTGGCTGTTCCAGTAACATACTGGTAATCAGCAGTTTGGATTATTCCCCTTGACACGCCCCTACCTGGAGCTATTGTAACACAGTGGCTAGCATGCTTGCTTGCTGACCCAGTGGTCATGTGTTCAAATTCCCACTGGGACAGATTTTTAAATTGACCTGAGCTTCCAGGCAACCAGGACATGTCCTGGAAAGTAAAGGTGGCAGGCAGGTATTAAACCAAATCAAGCAAAGAGCACACCCAACAATGAAGACATTTAAACTTGACTAAAAAAAAGTCACAAGAAGTCAGACATAGACTGAACATAGCTAGGCAGAGGTTAAACAGTATTAAGAATCTATTGGCATAGCACCAGCAAGCTAGTTACAGTGGAATGTTTGAGGACATACATCTTTCCTGTGGTAACATATGGATGTGAGCCGGGGACAGTCTCACAGTCACTCATGAAGAACATTTGGGCTTTTGAGTTGAAATGCTACAGGGCAATTCTTAGAATATCGTGGACCAAGAAAAAGAAAAATACTGAAATTTTACCAGATCTGAACATAAAAGAAAACTGGCTTCTACACAGTATTATGTCTCGGTAACTGAAATACTTTAGCCATATTAAATGTCACACTGGCCTGGAAATAACAGTGGCTCTGGAAGAAGAGGCAGCGGTCAACCAACACAAAGAGGGACACTAGACAATGCAGACGTCTACGGCAGGAGGCGGGAGAGATTAGAAGAGATTGAGAGCCTTTTCCGTGTGCCATGTTGAGAGTGATGATCTGCGTGGGACTTGCTACATGATAATGATGAGGTTCTTTGGTTGACATGTAGTTTTGTCCATGGACATTATCTTTGTTATGCTTAAGCTCATAAAAATGATTTTCACTGTGTCTCTTGACAGGCAGGATAAGATCTTCTTATCTTTTATCATATTTGAGAGGATGACTATGACTTCTGCAAACTAAGTTTTCCAATTTTATAATAAAGAATGTATCAAAACTGTCTCTGACCTCATGTTTTATGCTTCTCAATACATTTTCTGTATATATGTTGAATAGACATGGGGGAGAGAATGCAGCCCTGTCTTACTCCCCTTTGCATCTGAAACCAGTTTGATGTTTCACTGGCTACTCTGACGGCTGCTTGTTGTTCATGATATAATGGTTCAGTTAAGTGTGTCAGATGTGTTGGAAACTGCTTAGCTCTCATGATGTTCCACAATTTCTGATGTTGAACACAGTCAAAGGCCTTAGAAGAGAATTTGTTCAAGCTTGCCAATGACTAAAGTTAGCTCAAACTTTCTAATTGCTAAGAGTTAGCTCAGACTTGCTAATTGCTAAGAATTAACTTGCCATTTACTAAAATTATCTCAGGCTTTGCTGATTACTAAGAGTTAGCTCAGAATTACCAAGAGCTAGTTAGCTCAGACTTGCCAGTTATCAGAGTTGGCCCAGACTTACCAGTTACTAAGAGTTAGCTCTGAATTACTAAAAATGTTCTGTTACTAAGGTTATCTCAGGCTTGTAGTTACCAAGAGTTGGCTGAGACTTGCCAGTTATTAAGAGTTAACTCAAGAATTACTAACAATTGGTTCAGAGTTACTAAGACTTAGCATCAGACTTGCCCATTACTAAGAGTTAACTCAAGAATTACTAACAATTGGTTCAGAGTTACTAAGACTTAGCATCAGACTTGCCCATTACTAAGAATTATCTCAGGCTTTCTAATTACTAAGATAGTGATAGTTATAAACAATATATATTGATTGAATGGTACAACACATACTTACAAACATTCCTTGATCCTAATACCATGATTCCACCTGGCTGTTATTTCACAGACACATATACACTGAGCGTGAGAGACTGTGATGAGCTTCGTGGCTACCTGGTGAAACACTATAAGATTATGACTAAACGCATGCCGGAGACAGGCAAGGAATGCTACTTCATCACCAGGCAGAGAGTGTTTCAGTCACTGGCAGACTTGGTTAAACATTACCAGGGTAAGTTCAACTTTAACAGAAGAAGTTAAACTTTATCAGGGTAAGTTAAACTTTATCAGAGAAAGATTGGTCACCAGGCAAGATTGTTAAACATTGTCAGGGTAAGTGTAGTAACCAGACGAGATTGTTAAACATTGCCAGGGTAAGCCTGGTCACCAGACAAGATTGTTAAACATTGCCATGGTAGGTTCTGTAACCAAGGAAGTTTGTTAAAGATTGTATGGTAAGTGCTGTAACCAAGGAAGTTTGTTAAACATTGTATGGTAAGTGCTGTAAACAAGGAAGTTTGTTAAATATTGTATGGTAAGGGCCGTAACCAGACAAGTTGGTTAAATATTGTATGGTAAGTGCTGTAACTAGATGATAAGTTGGTTAAATATTGCATTCATAAGTGGTGTAACCAGATGATAAGTTGGTTAAACATTGCATTCATAACTGGTGTAACCAGATAAGTTGGTTAAACATTGCCATTGTAAGGGCTGTAACCAGACAGGTTTGTTAAACATCATCATGGTAAGTGCCGCAACCAGACAAGTAAATAAGCAATTAAACATTGTAACATGAAATGTCTTTCAGTGTGATTGAAATGATTAATGTCTTGCAGAAACTGCTGATGGCCTGTGCTGTAAGTTGATGACAACTTGCCCCAAACCAAGATCTCTTATCTGGGCCATGGAGAGAGGTAAAGATGATGAATACATGACACAACGAAGCACGCTACATCTCATCAAACGACTTGGCAGCGGGCAGTTTGCAGAAGTCTGGCATGGTTAGTCATGAGTTGTGTTTGTTTTTCAATTAACGCAAGAGGGTGTTTGTTTTTAAATTAACATAAGAATGTGTTTGGTTTTAAATTAACGTAAGAGGGTGTTTGTTTTTAAATTAACGTAAGAGGGTGTTTGGTTTTAAATTAACGTAAGAGGGTGTTTGTTTTTAAATTAACGTAAGAGGGTGTTTGTTTTTAAATTAATGTAAGAGGGTGTTTGTTTTTAAATTAATGTAAGAGGGTGTTTGTTTTTTAAATTAACGTTAAAATTGGTAAAACTTTAGCAAGGATTGTAAATGTGGAAAGAGTTTTCTTGGCAAAGTGATTACCCCACCTGTAGGGTTCAATTGTGGGCTATGGCGTTCAGATCACGGGTGCAATTTTCTCTGAGACTCCTGGGGGTCGTCACTGGAGCTACAGAGTTTGTGCATTGTGGGACATTTTCTGTAGGGCGCCCTGCAGAAAGAGACTGAACCATATGGGATAAGCCCGGTGCAATAAAATCAATCTTGTTGCCTTTTAAATCTCTTTGTTTGTAGATGTGGAGGTGAAGATGGTTGAGACACCACACACAGGATTGTAGATGTGGAGGTGAAGATAGTTGAGACAGCACACAAAGGATTGTAGATGTGGAGGTGAAGATGGTTGAGACACCACACACAGGATTGTAGATGTTGAGGTGAAGATGGTTGAGACACCACACAAAGGATTGTAGATGTGGAGGTGAAGATAGTTGAGACACCACACAAAGAATTGTAGATGTTGAGATGAAGATGATGCCACAGTTCAAACACTACACTAAAGATAATAGATGTGGAGATCAAGATAATAGAGGTAAAGATGAAGATAATAGAGGTAGAGATGAAGAAAGCCATGGTTGAGGCACCACACAAAAGATAAGTGTAAGCACAAGGTGTTATTTATGTTTAAAGCACCAGTACTTCATTTGTATTCTTTCGTAATGTGTTGGCGTCAGTGGCTTAGGAGAAATATCACAATCCGGACCTATTGGGTTTGAAGTCAACTGCAGGCGAATTGGGGGGCAGATCACTTTGCATTATTGTTACAATGGTATGAGTGTAAGCTGTTCAGAAAGCAATGGCAAACTACTGAACATAACATTCATCATCTAATCTGATCTTGTTCCTCTTGCGGTGTCGAGATGAAGCACAAACATCAGAGAGAGTGCCAGTTTATGGGCTTCATATATCAAGATTCATCCAACTGCTTAAAGAAAAAGAAAGAAGAATAACCAATCATAACATTGCCTAGGTAAAAACAAACAGTAGGTAAATGCTGGAGTTGATTGTAATGTCCTATAAAGGACAAGCAGCCAACTTGTATTCATAATTTACTGACTGACTTTTCCTTGCGTCAAATTTACACATTGTTGCATTAGAGAATATGACAGTGTCACCAGTGGCCATGTGCACTCACATGACTTTTATTACTGCCAACAGCCAAGTGGCACAGTTCTGTCGACGTGGCAGTTAAGATGCAGAATGTGGACTGCGTGACCACGGCAGCCTTTCTGGACGAGGCGCAGGTGATGAAGACACTGCAGCATCCAAACATTTTGGAATTAAAAGGCGTCTGCTGTGAGATGCAGCCCTGCTACCTGCTGACAGAGTTTATGCCAAGGGGGCAGCTGTCCAGGTACCTCAGGGAAATAGGAGCCACATTAGAACTGTCGCAGTTGATACACTTCGGCGCCCAGGTGAGTTCTGTGCTGATATTTACCAGAAATGTGGCTGTGGTCTTTGTCATTAGTTTTCTTTCTATGTTATTTCTCCATTTTATTTTGCTTATTATGAGATGTCTTGGCCTGAAATCAGTCATGCACTTAGTTAAAGAACAACAGATTAAATGGTTTGGCCATGTCATAAGAATGCTCTGGTACCATCTGCCATATTGAAAAAAAAATATAATGGACACAGAGCTAGGAGAAGACCACGTAAAAAATGGAGTGAGGGTATCAAGAACATTACAGAAATGAATACCAACTTATAAATAGCATTAGAAAGAGTGCATAAAAGAACTTTACATCTTCCCCCTCCTCCTCCTCATCCTGCTTTCTTTTCTCCTGTCTCCTCTTTCTCCCCCTTCTCTACTTCACTGAGGTCAATGGGGGAAGAGAAGCTTATGATAAAGCTTTATGGTCAGAAGAAGAAGACTATTTATTTACAATATTTCATTCCTCCTATTTTCAGCAAAGGGTATTCACAAGGAACTGCTACCTGTTCCTGCTGAGAAGTGTCTGTGGTAACAACCAGTACATAACTGGAGTAATAAATTCTTTCTGGAAGATACAAATTGTTGAGAAGACCATCCTGTTTGTCCCAATGAGATTGCTACCTTTGCGGAGGGTGGAAGAGATGATAGTGGCTTGCAGGGAACCAATGATAGACAGTGCAACATGCCCCTGTGGCATGAGCTAGACTGGCCTGTCGTGATTTTAAATTTGAGTATTTACTAATGAGACCACCACCATAGAAAGGCCTTGAAAAACGAAATCTAATGGTACCTCAATGATGCCTGGATGTCAATTCTAAGTGAAGATATTCACATTTTTGTGAAGGTAGTTCCGTATAAAATTATCACATGTTTGCCTTATTATTGGAACTCTTCAGTGTGGCCCGTTATTATCTCCCCTGCCGGTTCGGTGATTGTGTCAAATGGGTCATAGACCGATCTTGAAAACTGACTACAAATATATGTTCCGTCATGTTAAATGATAAATAAATAGTAAAAGTATACAAATAAATTATTAATAATCTTTAAACGTGTATTCTCTTTAAGTTTAGTAGTTCAAATTGCAGGATGTTATCCGATTCCGATCGATATTCACGTCGGCCGCCATCTTTGCTTTCCATGAACAAAGACGAAACATGTGAGCGGAAATAATGTTTTTCTACCGCCATAATTGACCATAATCAATTAAACTTTCCACATAAATGTAAAAATGGGTGCAGAATTCGAATATACTTCTAAAAGTATTGTACAATTAAGTACACAAGCTTTAAAAAATAAAATTACTTAATTTACGACAAATAATTAAATGTATTAAAAATCTATGATAATTTCAGCCAATAGCTGTGCACAGAATATTAGACTGACCTTTCCTGGAAAACCCCAGATGTCTGTTATTGTCACGTGATATTTGAATGAATGAATGACGTGGGAAGCATGAATGGTCTGTACAGAAGCCATTTTTGACGACGCAATGGAAAAGTCCGGGGTGACGCGGTACATAACTTCCGGTTCAATTTCGGGTCACGGCACGATGGAAAACCCTACATGAACTCTGTTGGCAGCCTTTCTCAGTTCATGTACAGTTGTAACTTTCCAGGTGCCAGTTCTGGGGTTTTCCCCATCACCTTCAAAGGAGGTCAGTTTGTGACTACTAATGGTATTCTCTGCATTGCGTCATACTTCATCTAGGAACAGTCTTCTTTTATCTTGGCTTTATTTGGGTGAATTTTCTGTCCTTTTGATTAGACTTGTTCATGGGTGGTTGGAGTTTGCAGCTCAAATTTTCTATGGAGTATGGTTGCTAGTCCACACCAGCCTGCCTTAATTGGCTCTCATTTCATGCATGGTCGGTCTCTATTCTTTTGCCTTTGAATGGCATAATGAAGCATAAGCCCTTAATCAGCTGAAACGAAACCCTCAGTAGACTTGTTCATGATTTGCTGGGATTTTGCAAGTCAAGTTTTATACAGATGAGGTTGCTCGTTTTATGCCTGCCATGAGCCTACTTGTAAGGGAAATAGACCGACAACAACTCAGAGAATAGTTGTTAATAGTGACGACTGGTCACAGTAAGGCCACTAAGAAATAGATGGTTAAATTGAAGGAACCAATGGGATCGCGAGGGCAGGCCATGTGATGTGTTGGGCGAGTGCAGTCAGCAGGTAGACGAGAAGTCAATCTTTCAGGGTATGAAGTAGCTGCACTAACAGTTATGCTTGCATGCACTCAAGAACACACTGAACAACTGCTGCGTCCCAGGCGTAGAGCATACAGAACAGTTTTATTTCTTCAACCAACTCCAGGTGGTTATGTCGACCTATTATGTCGATCAAGTGCCCTGGGTCATCACAGGGCTAGCGGCCCACTCCAGCGACATTGCTAGACTCCCTCTGTGCGCTGTAGCATGCTCAATGGCCTGGCGTGTGTACTGACCATCTTCCTGCGGTACCCCCAATTCCGGCATCTATTTAACACTTTCTCCTGCTGGTCGATTGTTGGTTTCATATTCACTGTTGAATTTCTGTCCACATCTTCACATTCGAACTCTGGCTTGCGATTTCTACGATGTTAACTTCACGGCGATTCCCAGCAGATTGACTTCTCGTCTGCCTGCTGACAGCACTCGCCCAACACATCACGTGGCCTGCCCTCGCGATCCCATTGGTTCCTTCAATTTAACCATCTATTTCTTAGTGGTCTTACTGTGACCAGTCGTCACTACTAACAACTATTCTCTGAGTTGTCGGTCTATTTCCCTTACAAGTAGACTCATGGCATAGCCATCCCTTCTTTTTCACCTCTTATTGCTGACATGGTAGGTTGTCATGTTACACTGTCCTTCCTTGTACTGACAATTCATAAGTAAATAAACAGACATGTATCGTTTGTTGCTCATAGAAGGATTCCCAAATTGATATTTCTGTGTATTCCTTGTACTGAGTGTCTCACAGTGGATCATCCATATTGTAAAATTATGTGCATCATACCAGGGTTTAGAATCTAGTGTGTCGTAGCTGTCGGAAGTTTGGATCTAGAACATGAAGGTACTCACCGGGACACGGCCATAACCCAGATCGCACCACATGCTTCTGTTAAGATGGTTGGTAGACCAGCTCAGTGATCTGATTTTAATAATAAAACCCTTGTATAACAGCCAGTCCCCATTTGGTAGACCAGTTTATTCCATATAGCTAATAACAACTGCCACATCATTCTTTAATATTACTGAGTCATGTAGTATTGATTTCTGCATTTTCCCCATGTCTTTGTAATGCATATCTTTTATATTGTTGTTGTTTTCAGTTAGCCTCGAAGGATGTGTGGATGAAATAATCTATGAAAGAGAGTGATAGAAGGGCAAAATGTTAGACAGACCTGCATGCCCAATTCTTAACCCTTTGAAAATAAAGTTTGTTCGTTCGTTTACAGTGCACAGATTCCAATGCAACAACATCCTTCAGCTGATCAATTCTAATCCACCATGCATGTGACTGTCGGATGTTGTTGCTGCCTTGTCCTTTGATATGCACTGTTCCCCACTTTTCTTCTGTCCCCTTCTGTTGGTGCCAATGTACAGTTATATTTTAATGGTGTCAACAGATAGCAGATGCAATGGCTTACATGGAGAAAGAGAAGTTTGTGCATAGAAACCTCGGCGCCCGGAATATTCTTGTTGGGGAGCAAAATCGGATCAAGGTTGCTGGATTTGGCATGACGAAGGCTGTGGATGATCCAGACTTCAATTTTAGAAAAGGTAGTGTTAGCTTAGTCATTGAATAGTCTGCTGTTGATTTGAGTCTGTATTCATGTGATTTTATATCAGTTCTATGAGAGTTGAGCTTTGAGACTTGAGCCACAAAAGACAAGAGCCACAAAAGACAAAAGCCACAAAAGACATAGACTTGAGTTACAGGGCTTGGGTTATGAGACTTGAGTTCCAAACTTGAGATAGTCACTTGAGACTTGAGATATGTCACTTGAGACTTGAGATACATAAGTCTTGACATTTTTGTTGCAGGACTTTAGGTAACGTACAGAGCTTTAGCTATAGTGCTTAAGCTTGAGTTAATAAATCTTGAGACTTGAGTTACATAAGGTTTTGAAGCTTTAATTACAGGACGTGAGGCTTGAGTTACAAGACTTGAGGCTTGAGTTACAAGACTTGAGTTATGGTGCTTGAGACTTGATTTATAGTATTTGCACTTTCAGCACATGCAACTCAAGTTACAGAGCTTGAGATAGGAGCTACAGGTCTTGGTTTGCAGAGATTTCAGCTTTGGGACTTTAAAATTGTACTGATATATTTTAAATGTGACGAGACAAAATGAAGGATTTAGTATTTGCATCAACACTGGCACAACGGGGAGCTGAAACTAATGACCTTGATCATGGATAAGCAACAGAACTGACTAGTTTTGTTTTTGCTTGTCTTAACTTGAAACTTGCTCTAAGGGGTTTGATATGAATGGTACTTGTGTTTGTATTGAGACTTCTACAATTGATATTTGAGTTGAGTCAAGAACCGAAATCACACCACTCAGGACATTCTCATATGTGCTTTGTCCTTTTCTTTCATCTTCAAGAGCCAGCAGAGTACAAATGCTAATTTTACCGGTTGTAGTCTGATTATGTGTCCGCCTGAGCTCGGAGTATCGATTGTCTGCCGGATTGTCTCTGGCTATAAGATTTAGAACCTTCACAAGTTAACTTGAGACCTCCACTCAACAAGTAGACTTGACACCTGGAGACTTCAGACTCTTACCCAACTTGACACCTGGAGACTTCAGACTTGTACTCAACAAGTAGACTTGATACCTGGAAACTTCAGACTTGTACTGAACTTGACACTTGGAGACTTCAGACTTGTACTCAACTTGACACCTAGAGACTTCAGACTTGTGCTCACTTGACACCTGGAGACTTCAGACTTGTGCTCACTTGACACCTGGATACTTCAGACTTGTGCTCACTTGACACCTGGGGACTTCAGACTTGTACTCAACAAGTAGACTTGATACCTGGAAAATTCAGACTTGTACTGAACTTGACACCTGGAGACTTCAGACTTGTACTGAACTTGACACCTGGAGACTTCAGACTTGTACTCAACTTGACACCTAGAGACTTCAGACTTGTGCTCACTTGACACCTGGGGACTTCAGACTTGTACTTTACAAGTAGACCTGATACCTGGAGACTTCAGACTTGTACTGAACTTGACACCTAGAGACTTCAGACTTGTACTGAACTTGACACATGGAGACTTCAGACTTGTACTTAACTTGACACTTGGAGACTTCAGACTTGTACTCAACGTGACACCTGGAGACTTCAGACTTGTACTCAACTTGACACCTAGAGACTTCAGACTTGTGCTCACTTGACACCTGGGGACTTCAGACTTGTACTTTACAAGTAGACCTGATACCTGGAGACTTCAGACTTGTACTCAACTTGACACCTGGAGACTTCAGACTTGTACTCAACTTGACACCTGGAGACTTCAGACTTGTACTCAACTTGACACCTGGAGACTTCAGACTTGTACCCAACTTGATACCTGGAAACTCCAGACTTGTTCTCAACTTGACACCTGGAGACTTCAGACTTGTACTCAACTTGACACCTGGAGACTTCAGACTTGTACTCAACAAGTAGAATTCAGACTTGTACTCAACTTGACACCTGGAGACTTCAGACTTGTACTCAACTTGACACCTGGAGACTTCAGACTTGTACTCAACTTGACACATGGAGACTTCAGACTTGTACTCAACTTGATACCTGGAGACTTCAGACTTGTACTCAACTTGATACCTGGAGACTTCAGACTTGTACTCAACTTGACACATGGAGACTTCAGACTTGTACTCAACTTGACACATGGAGACTTCAGACTTGTACTCAACTTGACACCTGGAGACTTCAGACTTGTACTCAACTTGATACCTGGAGACTTCAGACTTGTACTCAACTTGATACCTGGAGACTTCAGACTTGTACTCAACTTGACACCTGGAGACTTCAGACTTGTACTCAACTTGACACCTGGAGACTTCAGACTTGTACTCAACTTGATACATAGAGACTTCAGACTTGTACTCAACTTGATACCTGGAGACTTCAGACTTGTACTCAACTTGATACCTGGAGACTTCAGACTTGTACTCAACTTGATACCTGGAGACTTCAGACTTGTACTCAACAAGTAGAATTCAGACTTGTACTCAACTTGACACATGGAGACTTCAGACTTGTACTCAACTTGACACATGGAGACTTCAGACTTGTACTCAACTTGACACATGGAGACTTCAGACTTGTACTCAACAAGTAGAATTCAGACTTGTACTCAACTTGATACCTGGAGACTTCAGACTTGTACTCAACTTGATACCTGGAGACTTCAGACTTGTACTCAACTTGACACATGGAGACTTCAGACTTGTACTCAACTTGACACATGGAGACTTCAGACTTGTACTCAACTTGACACATGGAGACTTCAGACTTGTACTCAACTTGACACCTGGAGACTTCAGACTTGTACTCAACTTGACACCTGGAGACTTCAGACTTGTACTCAACTTGATACATAGAGACTTCAGACTTGTACTCAACTTGACACCTGGAGACTTCAGACTTGTACTCAACTTGACACTGGAGGACTTCAGACTTGTACTCAACTTGATACCTAGGAGACTTCAGACTTGTACTCAACAAGTAGAATTCAGACTTGTACTCAACTTGACACATGGAGACTTCAGACTTGTACTCAACTTGACACATGGAGACTTCAGACTTGTACTCAACTTGACACATGGAGACTTCAGACTTGTACTCAACTTGACACCTGGAGACTTCAGACTTGTACTCAACTTGACACATGGAGACTTCAGACTTGTACTCAACTTGATACATAGAGACTTCAGACTTGTACTCAACTTGATACATAGAGACTTCAGACTTGTACTCAACTTGATACCTGGAGACTTCAGACTTGTACTCAACTTGACACCTGGAGACTTCAGACTTGTACTCAACTTGATACATGGAGACTTCAGACTTGTACTCAACTTGATACCTGGAGACTTCAGACTTGTACTCAACTTGATACATAGAGACTTCAGACTTGTACTCAACTTGATACCTGGAGACTTCAGACTTGTACCAACTTGATACCTGAGAGCTTCAGACTTGTACTCAACTTGATACCTGGAGACTTCAGACTTGTACTCAACTTGATACCATGGAGAGCTTCAGACTTGTACTCAACTTGATCACATGGAGACTTCAGACTTGTACTCAACTTGATACAGTAGAGACTTCAGACTTGTACTCAACTTGACACATGAGACTTCAGACTTGTACTCAACTTGAGGACACTGGAGACTTCAGACTTGTACTCAACTTGACACAATTGGAGACTTCAGACTTGTACTCAACTTGACACATGGAGACTTCAGACTTGTACTCAACTTGATACATAGAGACTCAGACTTGTACTCAACTTGACACCTGGAGACTTCAGACTTGTACTCAAGCTTGACACCTGGAGACTTCAGAGACTTGTACTCACTTGATACATGAGACTTCAGACTTGTACTCAACTTGATACCTGGAGACTTCAGACTTGTACTCAACTTGATACCTGAGACTTCAGACTTGTACTCAACTTGACACATGGAGACTTCAGACTTGTACTCAACTTGACACATGGAGACTTCAGACTTGTACTCAACTTGACACATGGAGACTTCAGACTTGTACTCACTTGACACATAGGAGACTTCAGACTTGTACTCAACTTGATACCTGGAGACTTCAGACTTGTACTCAACTTGACACATGGAGACTTCAGACTTGTACTCAACTTGATACATGAGACTTCAGACTTGTACTCAACTTGATACCTGGAGACTTCAGACTTGTACTAACTTGATACCTGGAGACTTCAGACTTGTACTCAACTTGATACATAGGAGACTTCAGACTTGTACTCAACTTGACTACATGGAGACTTCAGACTTGTACTCAACTTGATACCTGGAGACTTCAGACTTGTACTCAACTGAACATGGAGACTTCAGACTTGTACTCAACTTGATACCTGGAGACTTCAGACTTGTACTCAACTTGACACATGGAGACTTCAGACTTGTACTCAACTTGATACCTGGAGACTTCAGACTTGTACTCAACTTGACACCTGGAGACTTCAGACTTGTACTCAACTTGATACACTGGAGACTTCAGACTTGTACTCAACTTGACACATGGAGACTTCAGACTTGTACTCAACTTGACACATGGAGACTTCAGACTTGTACTCAACTTGACACATGGAGACTTCAGACTTGTACTCAACTTGATACATAGAGACTTCAGACTTGTACTCAACTTGATACCTGGAGACTTCAGACTTGTACTCAACTTGACACATGGAGACTTCAGACTTGTACTCAACTTGATACATGGAGACTTCAGACTTGTACTCAACTTGATACATGGAGACTTCAGACTTGTACTCAACTTGATACCTGGAGACTTCAGACTTGTACTCAACTTGACACATGGAGACTTCAGACTTGTACTCAACTTGATACATGGAGACTTCAGACTTGTACTCAACTTGATACCTGGAGACTTCAGACTTGTACTCAACTTGAACCTGGAGACTTCAGACTTGTACTCAACTTGACACATGGAGACTTCAGACTTGTACTCAACTTGATACATGGAGACTTCAGACTTGTACTCAACTTGATCACTGGAGACTTCAGACTTGTACTCAACTTGACTACATGGAGACTTCAGACTTGTACTCAACTGATACAGTAGACTTCAGACTTGTACTCAACTTGACACATGGAGACTTCAGACTTGTACTCAACTTGATACCATGGAGACTTCAGACTTGTACTCAACTTGACACCTGGAGACTTCAGACTTGTACTCAACTTGACACCTGGAGACTTCAGACTTGTACTCAACTTGACACATGAGAGACTTCAGACTTGTACTCAACTTGATACATAGAGACTTCAGACTTGTACTCAACTTGATACCTGGAGACTTCAGACTTGTACTCAACTTGATACCTGGAGACTTCAGACTTGTACTCAACTTGATCACATGGAGAACTTCAGACTTGTACTCAACTTGACACATGGAGACTTCAGACTTGTACTCAACTTGATACCATGGAGACTTCAGACTTGTACTCAACTTGACTACATGGAGGACTTCAGACTTGTACTCAACTTGACACATGGAGACTTCAGACTTGTACTCAACTTGATACATGGAGACTTCAGACTTGTACTCAACTTGATACATGGAGACTTCAGACTTGTACTCAACTTGATACCTGGAGACTTCAGACTTGTACTCAACTTGACACATGGAGACTTCAGACTTGTACTCAACTTGACACATGGAGACTTCAGACTTGTACTCAACTTGACACCTGGAGACTTCAGACTTGTACTTAACTTGACACCTGGAGACTTCAGACTTGTACTCAACTTGATACATAGAGACTTCAGACTTGTACTCAACTTGATACCTGGAGACTTCAGACTTGTACTCAACTTGATACCTGGAGACTTCAGACTTGTACTCAACAAGTAGAATTCAGACTTGTACTAAACTTGACACATGGAGACTTCAGACTTGTACTCAACTTGACACATGGAGACTTCAGACTTGTACTCAACTTGACACATGGAGACTTCAGACTTGTACTCAACTTGACACATGGAGACTTCAGGCTTGTACTCAACTTGATACATAGAGACTTCAGACTTGTACTCAACTTGATACCTGGAGACTTCAGACTTGTACTCAACTTGATATCTGGAGACTTCAGACTTGTACTCAACTTGATACCTGGAGACTTCAGACTTGTACTCAACTTGATACATAGAGACTTCAGACTTGTACTCAACTTGATACATAGAGACTTCAGACTTGTACTCAACTTGATACCTGGAGACTTCAGACTTGTACTCAACTTGATACCTGGAGACTTCAGACTTGTACTCAACTTGACACCTGGAGACTTCAGACTTGTACTCAACTTGACACATGGAGACTTCAGACTTGTACTCAACTTGACACATGGAGACTTCAGACTTGTACTCAACTTGATACATAGAGACTTCAGACTTGTACTCAACTTGATACCTGGAGACTTCAGACTTGTACTCAACTTGACACATGGAGACTTCAGACTTGTACTCAACTTGATACATGGAGACTTCAGACTTGTACTCAACTTGATACATGGAGACTTCAGACTTGTACTCAACTTGATACCTGGAGACTTCAGACTTGTACTCAACTTGACACATGGAGACTTCAGACTTGTACTCAACTTGATACATAGAGACTTCAGACTTGTACTCAACTTGATACCTGGAGACTTCAGACTTGTACTCAACTTGATACCTGGAGACTTCAGACTTGTACTCAACTTGATACCTGGAGACTTCAGACTTGTAATCAACAAGTAGAATTGACATTTATACTTGGTAACTTCAGACCTGATGTGCACAAAGGGATTCAATTGTGTGGCCTGAAACATAGCTTGTTAGTCACCTCTTAGATTTTTCTACTGACAATAATTCTCAATGTTTCTATTTTTTATTAATAGTTTCCATTTGACTGTTTTCTCTGTCAGGAATGAAGATGGCCATTAAGTGGATGGCACCAGAAGTATTACTCTACAACAAGTACAGCACAAAAGCTGATGTGTGGTCTTTCGGGATAGTTCTGATGGAGATATTCACACTTGGCAAGGAGCCATATGAAGGTGAGGGGCAAAGATGTCTCAGATGGCTGTTGTTTGCATCCTAAGAAACTCTCGGGAGGGTTAACCGGATAAACAAATGCCTGAAGAAGTCAGATGTGTTGGCTGAAAGGCGAAAATATTGCAGCCTTGCTGTAAACAAGCCCAATGCAATTATGTCCAAAACAAACATTTCGGACAAAGGAAGAAGAAAAAAGAAGCTGTTCTAGGGACCACTAAGGAAAGTTTGTGACTATTGGAGGCCGCTATGGTAGCTTTTCCATGGTGTTTACAGGGTATTCAAAGAGGAGGACGTCTCTCTTGAGGAGAATCAGTACAACCTGGAATTGTATTCTTGTTTTGAAACATTTCTTCTGTTGATATCATGTCAGTATTTCAATATCATGAAAATGATAAGCGTGGGAGGTCATGTTTCACCATCTCACACGATCACCAGAGTCGTGGATCAGCTCCTGTGTTCTTGTCCCAATCGTGCCATGTCGGTATTGAGATGATAACAAATGTGTTCATCATCATATCAGTCACAGTCAGAGAAATCAGCATGGCTGAATGGATACATGCGTTTGTTCTTAAACCTCCGGATTCTAATGCGGAGGTAATGGGTTCATCCCATATACCAACTGGACCAAAATGTTGCTGTGTCATCCTTGACTTGTGGACATAAATTAAAAGTACCTCAGAAGTTGGAGTGGGTTTGTCTGATGGCAAGAGACACTGGTAATAGAGAAAGCTAATCCACATACAAAACTGGTCTAATGCACTTCTCAGCAGTTAGTTAGTCGACAGATCATCCTCATTGCACATCGAACCATTCAGTCCATAAGTGCTCGGATTCCCTCCTCAGCAAATCCCGCAGCGTGTAGCGGCTAACGATGCCAGTTCTGTGTTGGTTTATCAATCTTCTTTGGCTTCCTGCGTAGTGTTCTTGTTTGGCCACCCCTCTTTTAATTTGCTGTTTTCGCAGTCTGGCCATGGTTGTAGATTCACAATCATCACTTGGTTCTCGCAAAAGTCTCACTTCTCGTAGAGCATTCAGAATGTCAGCCTGGTCCATGGCGCGTCCGCCCTCCACAGTAGCCTCACCTGCGAGCTTGTCAGCCCGCTCATTTCCTTGTACTCCCGCATGACCTGGCACGAAGATGAAACTAATCTTTGCCAGCCGAGACCGCTTCAGAGGCAACAACCATTCTCTTCGGATCGACCCCTCCTCTATCCTCTTGATCATGTTCATTGAGTCGCTAAGGAAACAAGCCCTAGTGAATGTCTGTGTCTCGAGCCATGTTATTGCTTTACTTACTGCCATGACTTCCATGGTCAGGCTACTTGTGGTTTCAGTGAAAGCACCAGAGTCCTTCACAATTCTCCCTCCGGCCCGAGCTGTAAAGGCCCATGAGCTTCTCACATGTCGGACGACCGACCCATCTGCGTCACCGTCTAGCGAATTCTCGAAAATCAACGCTTGTACTTCAGCCTCCACAGCAGCCGGATTTTCTTGTCTGCATTTTCTATCTAGTTGGATGCAAACTGAGAAGTCTGTTGGCACTTGCACCCACTCCTCGCCAGGTTCTAAGTCCTCAAGTGAACACACCTGTTGAAGAATGTCTTCGGCTTGACCCATCCACGACCGTCCTCTTTTTAACCTGCTGCCCTTCACCTTCCTAATTTCACTATGCAGTGGATGTTGTGTGTTTGCGTTAATTCTGAGGTAGGCGCGTGCCCTGCAAACTTGTATTCTCTCTTCAATGATTGGAAAATCAAGAAGGTAGCGCATCGCCCTGCATGCTGTATCTCTTGTACATCCAAGAATAATGCGCATAGCTTCATTCTGTATCCTTTCCATCCTTTCTATCTGCTTATGGCTGAGAGTCAGGATTGCCATTGCATACTCCAAAACAGACATGACCAGCCCCTCGTACAGAAGACATAGATGGCGCTGCTCACAGTTTGCTGCCGCCATCACCCGCATCGCTGCCAAACCCCGCTTGGCCTTTGTTATCACCTGGTCTATGTGCACATTATAAGCAAGGCTTCGATCAAACCGTATCCCCAGGTAATTCATTGCCTGCGTTCTTTTCACCGTCTCTGAACACAGCATTACAGTTGGTGTTGGATTGTTGACAATATGATTATTCAACGAGAACCAAGTCACTGTTGCCTTTGTTGGGTTGACCATTGCCCCAGCTTCATCACACCAAGTACTTATGCGATTGAGTTCGGTTTGTAGTTCCACAGCAACCTCCTCTCTATCCTTACCCTGACGATACACTAAAACATCATCGGCATACGACAATGTCCTCCCAGGTCCAGTGATCTGCTCACTGGTGATTCTCACTGTGTAGGCGTTGAACAGTACCGGAGATAATGGTGATCCCTGTGGTAGGCCAGGATATATTGTTGTTGGTTCCGAAGTCCAACTGCCACATCTAAAAACTACTTTCCGTTGGTAGAGGTCTGCAGCGATCCAACTAAGGAGGAATGGACTTACATTTAGTTCAAGAAGCTGAAACATTAAAAAATCTAGTGGTACTCTGTTGTATGCATCCTCAAGATCAATCGCTGCAGCAACGGTTTCAGTGCCTGAGTGGAAACCTTCATAGACATCATGGGCAAAGACTGCTGCATTGGTCCAGGTTTCTCTTTTTGGACGGTACCCACCCAGGGTAGGTGGGAAAACACCTTGCCTCTCTAGTTGGCTTGATATTTTCCTGGCAATTACCTTCTCCAGCAGCTTGCCTATTGTATTCTGCATGGTTATAATTCGATATCCCTGAATGTTTTTGTGGTCTTTGTCAGGCTTCGGCAAGGGAATCAGATAGCTGTGTAACCATTCCTCCTTGATGCTAGCACTCCCTATACTGTTGTTGTACATGTCTGCTAGTTTCTCTGTAGCAACTGCTAGTAGTAGTAGCACACATATGGGCTACACTTGATTTAAAAGCAGGCAAGTGCCCCAAAACATGTGAGACAACCTGAAGACTGGGATTGAAGTTCTCTGATCATGTTCTATTCTCAGCATAAGTCAGTCCCTTGTATGACGTAGTTTTGTCCTAAAATGTCTTCTTTTTAATTTTGCTCTCCAGTATCTTCAATAATAGATCTCTGTGTCTCATATTGTAGCCAGAACAAGATAACCTTCTTTGTGTATGAGCAACACTTTTAATAGTCCTCATTTGGATGTAGTGGTTAGGACATTATGTTGCCAGTGGCGTGAGCACGGTTTAACAAGGATTCGATGCCAGCTCCATGTTTTCTGTGGGAGGGGAAGACTGGTCATCTATTCTTATGTGCACTTGGGGAGATAAAATTTGATGGTGCTAACACTTCATATATGGAGGGAATTGTCTTGTAATAATCTTTGTTTATGACCAAGCCATTCCCACTTGTTACATTTTCTGTGTAGACAAAAAGTTAGTTACCTATCCTTTACAGGATGTCGAAGTCAGTCTACCCCAGCATTTTTTGGCTGTTTGTGATTCCTTAGCAAGTTTACGTTCGGTAGTTTGCCATTGCTTTCTGAACAACCAGCACTCATACTGTTGTATAGAAACCAACGCAAAGTGGTCTGCTTCCGAATTGCCCTCAGCTGTGTTTTCGAATGTGGAATTACTAATTGCATTTGTAACCACTTTGCCACAGAGCCGGCAGTTTGATGTAGGCAAAGGAAATCATATATTTCTTACATAAATGTAAATATTAACTGTCTTCTCTTGCAGACAAGGCCAGCAAAGAGGCATTTGAAAATATACGTGACGGATACCGTATGCCGAAGCCCCTGGATTGTCCACAGGAAGTGTACGACGTCATGCTCATGTGCTGGCAAAACTGTGCACATTCACGACCTTCGTTTGACTTTCTCAACACATTTCTGCATGATTTTGAAAGCTGACATCCTGTTAGTCTATCATGTTATTCATACAGCAATTGGGGATGTTTATGTTGAGCTTCCAGGAATATGCTTTCTGCATCTTGAGTTCACGTAACAAGATTGGAATGTTTTCCCAAAAGGTTCTGATTTCGTTCAGCTGCAGATCCTGGGTTGCTAATACCTGAAGAAGGGTTGTGTGCATGCTCGATCTGTCATTTGCAGATAAAGTAACCACATTTGAATGTTTTCCCAACAGATTCTAGCTTAATTTGGCTGCACATCCTAAGTCATAATTACCCAAAGAAGAGTTGTGTATTAATTGGATCTGCCATTGGCACATAAAGTAACAAGATTTGGATGTTTTCCTAAAAGATCCTGACTTCGTTCGGCTGCAGATCTTGAGTCATAAATTGCTGAAGAAGGGTTGTGTGTATATTGGATCTTCCTTGGCGTATATTGATATGGAAACAATCAGTGATTGAGGACCCTGAAAGGGTCTCATATGTGGAAACACAGTATATCTATTTTTCTTGAAATGTGGCCATACCCGTCCAGTACTATGTGTGCTTTGCTGCAATCGTAATAGATTGTTCTGAAGTGAGAGTTGTGCATTGCGTGAACATGATTAATGGGATGTTCATTAAAAGTGAGTGACTCTCAAGCTGAAATTCGGCACAAGTGGAACCTGTGATGAAGTGATACACACCAAGAGTATGACACCTTCTGAAGTGATATTCTCATGTATAGTGAACTCCGAGGCTCACCATTATAATGAGCCACTCGGAAGTCAAATTCGCTAATATAATGAACTTGTCTGAAGTGACATTCACCATAACAAGAAACCCATCTGAAGTGACAATCACTAATACAGTACATCCTCTGAACTGACAGTTCACCATCAGAAGAAGCCATTATCCAATAATGTTTAATGGATGCATCATGGATACAAGATTACTTGTCAACGCCCCATCGCCACTCAGTATCTTATGTGTGGACAGACTACGTTAACCATTTACTGCTACAACTGGCACCTGGCCATCTTGACAGACGATAGTTTGTTACATTGTGCTTAAAAAAAGGCATAATAAAACCCATAGCGGTAGTGAATGTGACTGATAAGACCTGTTCATGCTGTAAATGTTCGTCCACAATGGATGCATGTGAACACATGGTCATTTCCACCATCACCCAGACAAGGACTTATAATCCATAATGGCCACTTCTTGCTTTGATTCCACGACCAGTTAAGACCAGGAATAATGTTATACCTCTCCACAGCCCCATCTGAATTGTAGAGACCATGTGTTGCCCATGCAGCATGATCCTTCTCTCGACCTGCCTAATTTACTCTAGAAGAAAGGTAACACCAATACATCAGGAGCAAGACAAGCTGCAGAAGCTGCAGGATCAGCAAAGCAGTGCTCTAACTGCAGTTAACTATTTATGACAGTGCATATGGACAAAGTGGCGTCGCTGTGGTAGCACAATGCCTTCTGATGCTGGCAACCAGGTTCCTTCCTGTCATGAGGAGTCTGACTGATCAGCCAAATCTGAACAGTATTATTTTGAACTCAATCAAAGCTTCCCTGTGGTGTCACCCGGGCCCACAAGGGAAGGAAAGACTAGCATGCATGGCATCAGAGGCAAACAAGGAGGGTTGGCAGGAAACTGGCTATCTCATCTCATAACTGGCTTTCTCATCCTGAAACTGGCTATCTCATCCTGAAACTGGCTATCTCATCTCATAACTGGCTTTCTCATCCTGAAACTGGCTGTCTCATCCCGTAGAATACTGGAGCTGCAAACCCAGCCAATGAAGAACAAGTTTACAAAGGGCCTGGTGGGAGTTGGCTGTGGGATTATGCTTCATGGGGAGATGAAAGGTGGCAGCACCAGACATGTCCAGGCTGCTTCCTTGCATGGGTTGCCTTGCTGGGTCTGGTAAATCACAACTGTCTGTGGAATTACGCTGAAGTAATCAAAGCGTGTCACAGAGGCCCATGAGGGAATGAAAGAACAAACTTTATTTTCAAAGGGCCACACATTCGGCCCCTTCCAGCCGCTCATCTTTCACACCCCAATAATCTATCACGAATGTTACATTTACATTGAATACACACACACATCCATCATGTATGCTTACATACATGCACACACAGTCTTATCCATAGACAGTCACAAAACCCACACACACTACTCCCTCCCTCCCTCCCTCCCTCTCTCTCTCTCTCTCTCTCTCTCTCTCCCACACACACACACACACACACCCCCCCCCCCCCCCCCCCCTCTCTAGTCATATCCACATACATACTCCCTCACATACCAGTTCACAAAAAATAACACTGTAACCTGCATGTCATAAGGAGGGTTGGCACAGGATTGACAGTCTTCTAGTGCAGCAGTCATCCCAGAATATCTCTGCTCACTGTTTCCATGAAGATTTGGTTATGATATGTCCTCTCTAGACCTCGAAGATGGCACCAACGTGCTAGGCCAGGCTTCATTCCTCAGCCGTGTAGTCTGACTAGCATCAGAGTCTGTAGGGCATTGACTACATCAGCCCTGTCCATGCTTCTTCCTGTTTGTAGTGGTGCATTGGTTCGAACGTTCTTGACCTTTTACTCTGACATGGCCGGGTACCTACATCCACGTCTGTGTAGGTCTGTACCTATTTTGTATACCCTGTGGGTAAGGGACTTTCTAGCTACAGTTGTCAGGTCTTATCAATGTGTACCCCAGCCAGCAATCTTCCTCACCCCTTGATGCACTGGGATTTGTCCTCAAACTGTAATGGTTATGAACTAACTGACCAGTGAGGAACTACCTGAACAGGAACTAAATGACCAGATAGGAACTGACTGACCAGTGAGAAACTATCTGACCCATGAGGAACTACCTGAACAGGTACTAAATGACCAGATAGTAACTGATTGACCAGTGAGGAACTACCTGAACAGGAACTAAATGACCAGATAGGAACTGACTGACCAGTGAGAAACTATCTGACCCATGAGGAACTACCTGAACAGGTACTAAATGACCAGATAGGAACTGATTGACCAGTGAGGAACTACCTGAACAGGAACTAAATGACCAGATAGGAACTGACTGACCAGTGAGGAACTATCTGACCCATGAGGAACTACCTGAACAGGAACTAAATGGCCAGATAGGAACTGACTGACCAGTGAGGAACTATCTGACCCATGAGGAACTACCTGAACAGGAACTAAATGACCAGACAGGAACTGACTGACCAGTGAGGAACTATCTGACAAGGAACTGACTGACCAGTGAGGAACTATCTGACAAGGAACTAAATGATCAGATAGGAACTGACTGACCAGTGAGGAACTATCTGACAAGGAACTAAATGATCAGATAGGAACTGACTGACCAGTGAGGAACTATCTGACAAGGAACTAAATGACCAGATAGGAACTGACTGACCAGTGAGGAACTATCTGACCAGTAATGAAGGCCAAACCCTACCACCGTGTGTGCTAATCACTGCCTGAAGTGATGAAATAATGCACTTATTTCTATCCCAGACGACCGCTGCTGTAAAGTCATAGCTAGGACAGCATGAGTTAAGATAACTTGTCGTATTATGTAAATATGTACATTTGTGAAGCTTGAGTATTATAAACACTTATGTTATATTGCTAGATGTTGTAAGTTGGTGTTGTGTAGCCATGGCAACAGCTGTACTGATGTGGGGCATTAGAATGAAGTGGTGTAACTTGAACGTAATTTCTAGCATACCTGTGTTATGTTGATAATACCATTTTTATTTGGCTGTGGAAATGGTGATACATTTTTTTAATATTGTTTTTACCCAATCTGTACCCACGAAGGGGTGGTTTGTGTGGCAGGTGCATCCATTATAAAGGGGTATCATGGTATTAGGGTAGAGTGCACTATTAGCGGCGGGTGATATTGTATTATTTTGGAGGGGAGGATCTGAGAGTCTGTGGACTTGTCCGGAGTGCAAGGATGATATCCCAACAGAAACTAATACACCTGTGGGGGAAACATGACCAGCCTCCAGACTGTTGTGGTCACATCCTGATATTCCTCTCTGCAGGTGTGAGGTTTCTGAGCTTGAGGAAGGGAAGGAGAGCTTTGCAGCGGTTCTCTTGGAGATTGTACTTGTGTTCCAGCTCAGGAGACCCAAAAAAAAGTCTTAAAAGTCAAGTGGATCGACTTCATTGCCCGGGTTTGATCCCATATGGCTCGGTCTCTTTCCTTGTGGTGGCCTGCCGAAAGAATCGCACAAAGCACGAACTCTGCAGCTCCAGCGACGACCCCCAGGAGTCTCAGAGAAAAATGCATTCGTGAACCGAAAGACGTAGCCCAGAATCGAACCCACAACCTTCAGAGCGTGAGGCAGACAGCTTGACCACTGTGTCACGGAGACAAGTCGGAGACAAGTCAGCGCGAAGTTCAAGGCTCCATAGGCTGGATGTAACTGCATTGGACTTCAGAGCTAAAACCCATCTTCTTCCAGAGGATTAAGAGCTAAACCCAACATCTACCAGAGGATTAAGAGCTTAAACCCAACAGTCTATCAGATGATTAAGAGCTTAAACCCAAGTCTACCAGATGATTAACAGACCTAACAGTCTACCAGAAAATTAAGAGCTAAACCCAACATCTATCAGAAGATTAAGAGCTTAAACCCAACAGTCTACCAAAAGATTAAGAGCTCAAACCCAACAGTCTATCAGATGATTAACAACCAACCAACTTGAGCGTTGAAGGTTAGGGCGGAGCACGTATGGGAATGTCCTGAATGCTGTGATATTGGTTCCGGACTCAACTCAAGCATGGTTTCTACCAAGTTTGTGTTATGTTGATACTGGTGCTTGTATCTGTACTGCTGAAATAGTGATATATGTTGTTCCTTTCTATACCTGTACAGAGAATAGCGTGGTCTGCGTTTTATGTATCTGCATCTTAAAGGGTGTAATGGAACTACCTTGCTCTGTGATTGTTGGAAGTTGACTTGGTCCCTTTTCTCTGTGAATGTTGGGGTGTAAGTAGTGGATGGGTTGAGTAAGCATGAATCCCCTTCTGTGCCTGTACAGAGGATAGTGTGGCTTGTGTAGCAGGTATCTGCATCTTAAAAGGTGTAATGGAACTGTTATGTTAACTTGTGTCCACTGCACATTGGGCATTCCCATACCTCTTCAGGTCCTCTAATGCAGCAGCCATGCCAAAGTATTTCTGCTCACTGTTCCTGTGATGAGTTGGTTATGGTATCTCCTTTCTTCCCTTTGAGGCGGCATTGATGTGCCTGACCAGACGACTCCTCCCCAACCCATCAACCCCAACCCCGTGTGATAATGGAACAGTCCTGCTCTGTGATTGTTGGGAACTTGATGCCGTTAATGTTTGTGTCGACTGTAGAGGTATAGGACAGTGGATGGGTTGAATGAACAGTGAATCACCAGGGGACTACCGGTGTGAAACAGACCCCATGACCCACCAAATGCTGATTGGTCTAAAACTATGAGTCCAGCACAATTTGCCCAGTAAGCCTTGAAGCATCAATAGGTGTCCTTGACCAGGTGACTGGACACACACACACAAGAGGTCATCCGAGTTGCACCTCGTTGTGTGCACAGCTCTCGGCCATGGTTGGAGCAAATGGGAAATGGAACTTGGTGTGTGGAGGTTGTCAATGTCACACATTGTATGAAATAGCATTTGGTTTACAAGAGACCATATATAGATGCAGAAGTTAAACCACCTTATGCAGTACGACCTGTACGAATATCTGGCAAGAGTGACATGAGACAAGACCATGTGGTTAAAGCACTTTTTCTCTCTCTCTTTATCACTCTTTCTTGCACAATCAGTCTTTCTCTCTCATACACACACTCTTTCTCCGATACATGGCCTATTTATTCTGGTGTCCGCAAGATCTGGCGATATTATCTTCCCTCCTCAGCCATAAAATAATGAGCCTGACAGGTGGCAACAACAGTAAACAAATGCAATGTTGACAGTGTTTCGTTTTCTTTTATATGATTAAAAACTGTATGCAAGTTAGAGATTATTTGAAACACTGAACTTACGAATGCAGAAAGAGAGAGAGAAAGAGAACGCTTCTTAAGGGACCGATAGATAATGTCAATTGTAAACAAATATTATGCTTGTAGCATTTTGTTTTCTTTTGTATGATTAAAAAACTGTTTACAGGTTAGTGCAGAGCAGATTGTGTTCCAGTTGTGAATGCAAAGAGAGAGAATAAATGAGAATGCACGAGAGACAGATAGCTTGAGATTTCTACAGGACTTAGTCACAGCTGTATTATGTGTAAATATTGTGCATACAGACAGACACGAGTACTTTGTGTGTGGTGTCGTCACATACGGGTCTCGTCATCTTGTGATGCCATTGATAGACTGTTTCAATATTTTTATTGCCACTGCTCATTCTTTCTTCGTGTCTTATTGTTAATGTTTCAGGGCAATGTGTCCAAACATGTCATGTTCAGAGTCTGTTTCATGGGAATTCTTACACACAGATTGTTTCATGGGAATTCTTACACACAGATTGTTTCATGGGAATTTTTACACACAGATTGTTTCATGGGAATTCTTACACACAGATTGTTTCAATTTCTTAACATTATAATTTTATAAACAAAGAATGCCCCAGCAAAGACAGAATGCCACAAGGTGAAGAATATTCTCTGCAATTTAACTGTCAACGAGGGTGAGGAAAACAGTTCTTAAGAGCTACATTGAGCCAATCCTGATGTTTGGAAGCAAATCATGGACAATTAGCAGATATGTGAGATATTATGTGGAAGCTATGGAGATGTAGTTTTATGGAAGAATGACTGCAGACAGATAGAAGGAGCAATGAAGATATCTTGAAAGAAGTTATCTCACAAAGAGAACTGGTTACTCAAATTAGAAGAAGACAGTTCACATTTTTTGGGCTTGTCAATAGAGAGAACATGCCAGACAGTTTGACAACATGGTGTGGAGGAGCATGAGTATCAAAATCTTGCACACACAATTTACTGTTTGTAGGATGTGTTCATTAAAATATTGAGGGAGGGGGGGGGGTGTTGTTTGTGCCAAAACATTTCTCCTTCTCTTTTACTTACACAGCAATTATCATATAGGAGAAGTCTGGCATAATTCATCATGATGAGCCATGCCAAGTGGCATACACGATCATGTTCCTCCACAAACAAGTGTCCTGTGTGATTTTATTAACTTTAACCATAGTTTGTCTTCTATGCCACTCTCTCAAACTATCCAACATTTCCTCCTTCTGCCTCCAACACTCTCAAACTACACAACATTTTCCTACCTCTGCCTCCAACACTCTCTCAAACTACCCAACATTTCTTCCCTCTGCCTCCAACACTGTGAACTTGCATAATTAGCCAGAGTGTAATACCAGGGTTCACTAGATGGCTTATCATCTTTCACAATATGTTGTAAGTTATGCCCCTTCCAGCCTAGTCTGTAGAGCAGTGGTTCTCAACATTTTCTTGGCTCATGCCACCCTTTACCATATGTTCAGAACATCAATATCCCCCCCCCCCCCTTCAAATTTCCTCCCTATAGATCTCTCTCTTCCCCCCCCCCCCCCCTCCCCCCATCTTTACTCAGTATACATAAAAATGGAAGCTAAATTTAATAACACATACTAGAACAAGTCTAGACATCTACTTAAAACGTGATTTGTGGGTCTACTCACGTTATAAAACGAATTTCATTAGGGCGAGACGTACAGAATCGTAAAAGTTAAATGAAAAAACATCAAGTAATTGGTTCTTGTAGTAATGCGATCTTGAAATAATTTTAATATTCTAAATATAGTTGACTAGTCACATTGTTTCTGTGGCAGGCAGTTGTTCATAGTTTTCAACAAATATAGTTGACCATCTCATTATGGTTCATTACAATTCATCACCAAGTATCAGGTTCTTTGCAGAACGTCACAGGCTGAAAAAGTGTCTCCATCTCTGGCCATTCCTCCCGCCTCATTCTTCCTCGTGTCTGCAGTGTCCTATGTCCATCTGTGTCCTGTCAGACCCGTCTTTTCTTCCAGGAACCATGCCATCTATCATGTTATTTCCAAGCCACTGATGTTTAATATGCCTACAGTATTTTATAACTAATATAGTTTATTTTATTACGGTATATAACTAATATAGTTGACTGTTTCATTATGGTTCTTGACCATTTAATTATGGTTCATGACAAAAATAGTTGACTATTTCATTGAGGTTATAACAAATATGATTTACTTTTTTTATTGTTTATAATAAATATAGTTTATTTTATTATGGTATATAACTAATATAGTTAACGAAAGGAGACGAAGCCTTGTTACAAACCTTTGAGAACAAAATTTTAAGACGCATCTTTGGACCCATTAGGGATACACAAAGTGGAGAGTGGAAAAGAAAAAGTAACAAAGACATTTATGATTTGTTTAAGTCCCGCTAATCACTGGTATCATGAAGGCTAATAGACTACAATGGCTGGGGCATATAGAAAGAATGAAGATAATAGGGAAACAAAACTCGCTTACACTCAGGAAATAAATGACCGTAGACCCCGAGGTAGACCAAGAAGGCGGTGGAGAGATAATATACATACAGACCTACAAGCACTTGGAATCAACGACTGGCAAGAGAAGGTCCACCAGAGAGACGAATGGAGACAGATTGTATTTGCAGCAAAGAACCTCAATGGCTCGGAATGCTGAAGAAGAAGAAGAACTAATATAGTTGACTGTTTCATTAAGGTTATAACAAATTTGATTTATTTTTTCATTATGGTTATAACAAATATAGTTGACTTTCATTTACATGGGTAGGTAGGGAAGTTATACAGACAGAGAGAGAGAGAGAGAGTGTGTGTGTGAGAGAGAGATCAAAAGAGGATGCTATTGGCTTGAGCCCCACTGGGTGAGAAAGACAATGATGATGTTTCTAAGCCTCTATGGGTAGAGCAGCTGTACAGTGTCTAGGGGATACAGACAAACAGATATATGAGAAGTTGGACAGGAACAAATTGAATATATCGGTATGAGACTGTTTATTTTGTTAATATTTCCTATGTCAAGAATTCACACTGTCATCACTAATCTTGTGTATCTATAGACCTCCAGTCTAAGACACACCACTTGATATCCTTTCTTGAGACAGTAAGTAGAACTCATATGTACATTATCATCACTGATGTTATGTATTGTTTGTTTATTTTGATCAAAGGTGCTGTTGGCTTTTCTGTTAGTTATTAAGTACATTTGTTTAGTTCTCTCCTTTTCTTGCCTAATGTGTTAACTTGTATTTGTGTGGTTGAACCATGATGGTATATTTTCATTGACCAACTGATGAACAATGTCATTTTCATAATGATCCTTTTTCGTTAAGAAAATAATGTATTTCAATTGGTTGTCATTTTCAGCCTCATGTTGGCCATTTCTGTCTATTGATTCCACCAAACCACAGGTAATCAATATTTTCACACCAACCCTATGCTACTTGGACATTATTCAAATCACACTAATGCAATATCAACTAATGTGAGATGAGATGCTTGAGGAGAGCTGTCTGATCAACACTTTGTGCCAAATATATTGAAAGACAGAAGATCAAATGGCTCGACCATCTTATTATGAGAATGCAACACCATCAACTGCCAACATTGGCCCTACATCAAAGAAGATCTGCTACAAGAGAAAGAGGACCTACTACAAGATACAAGAGAAAGAGGACGCCCGAGAAGAAAATGGATTGACATCGAAGACATTGTACTATCACATGGAATCATCTTCTTCTTCGTTCATCCAGAGTTTTTTTTTTATTTTCGGATGTGAATTTTCATGAGTAAAATTGTTCAGAGACTCCTGTGGGTCGTCGCTGTTTACAGCAGAGCTGCATTCTTGCGCCATTAGGCCGACACATCCGACTTCCTGCAGGCATTTGTTGACCGGGTTAACCTTCCTGGGGCAATCACATGGAATGACACTATCCAGTGCCACCCATCTGGTGCTTGAACGCAAGCTATTCCTACCCACGACGCTTGACTGCAAAAGTGGAAGATGTTGATTCCATTTTAGTTCATTTCACTGAAGATTTCATCTTGGATTTTACTTATTCGCACTGACGTAGGGTTGATAGGGAAGTATTCATTATAACAGTGGTTGGAAATGTCCACCACCACGAGCTTCAAGACAACTGTACACGTCTCTTCATATTGTCAAATACCTTCTACAACATATCTGTTCTTTCTTCCGTAAATAACACCATTTTGTTTGGAGTGCAAAGAATTGCTCCAGCTGACGACAGCCATTCACTGCATATTGCTTCATGATGGTCTGTGAAGCACATTTTTTGATGTACTTCATTTTTCAGAGTTGTTCTGAGGAGCGGCTGGCCGAGAGGCTAGAACGTTGGACTCTTATTCGGGAGGCCTGGGTTCGATCCCTCGGTAAGGTGTCGGATTTTTTTCTGTCGGGGGGCAAAAAGAAAATCCTAACCTGCACAGTTCGCGGCGACTGCACTAGCCAGGCGGCCTTTATTCCTCAGGCTCAAAGACCCCTCTGCCATACACCGCAAGGTACTATATTGGCAGTAAATGACAGTTCTACATAAAAAGGTGTAGTGAGACTTTACAAACACCCCATGTTTCCCTCACTGCCTTGTCTCCCCTGTGTTTCCCTCACTGCCTTGTCTCCCCTGTGTTTCCCTCACTGCCTTGTCTCCCCTGTGATGAAGCTGAGCGTACTTTCTTGTGCTCCTGTACATGATTTTGTGTCACGCTGCCTGTTGTTATGTTTTGTTTAGATGATAGTCAGTCTTTCTGGTGACTGCTGATTCCATCCACGATGAACTGTGGTTTCCGTGGAGGACTTTTGTGTTGGCATTCTGGCGACTGCATTATGTATAGTGTACCTGTGCGGGCTGTTGGATTGCTGAGACTTCTGTCTGTTCCACTTTTCACATTGGACAGTGGGGAGCATTTTGTGTGATATTCACTGGCACAGGAACGGAGCATAATGGGGACGACCCGTTGCCGTGAAGTTGGAACCTCGACTAACTAAAAGTTTTAAAAATCTCATGGGCACATTTTTATTATAGAACATGAAAAAAACCAAAAAAATTGGTTGCATATCCTTTGCAGAATGTTGCAGTCGATCCCAGCATTTTTTTGCCTGTTTGTGATTTCTTGGCAAGTTTACGTTCAGTAGTTGCTTTCTGAACGACCGGCACTCATACCAATATGAAACCAACGCAAGACGGTCTGCTTCCAAATCTCCTGCAGCTGTGTTTCGAAACATTGCTAAATAAATATTTATGTTAGTGAATAAATGTGTGTTAGTGAATATGTTTGTGTTAGTGAATAAATATTTTAGTTTATAATCAACAAATTCAATGCTACCAGGAGAGGCAAGTGTCTGTATATAGACCATACTAGAAATTATGTGGTACATTGTATAGACTATAGAACTTATGTGGTACATTGTATAGGCTATATAGAAATTATGTGGTACATTGTAATTTACGTCCCCAAGTCAAGGGCGAGAAGTCAACATTTTAGTGCAAATGTTTAAGAGTGAGCGCTCTTATTGATTCAGCCATACTGACCTTAGGCCATGATAAAATGAGTTGGGGAATCGAACAGCACGCCCACAAGCAAGCGTATAAACATAACACAACATGTATATTCTTGCATGATAGTATCCTCAACCACAGTTTATTATGTTTGAAATCATCAATCTCTATGTGCCATCATGAATGCTGATAATAATATTATCTTTCTAATAAAGACAAGAAATACAGTAACATCAGTGTCTTAGTTGAGTTGCATGAAGAGGTGTGTGCCACAAAGAAAGTCTGTCATACTATATAAATTCTGCAATGAATGAATCACCCAAATAAACGAGAAGTAAATGAGTCTGTCATATTATATAAATTCTGGGAGGTTTGTGCATGCAGAAAGTCTGGAAGGTTTGTGCCTTGAAGAAAGTCTGTCATATTATATAAAGTCTGGGAGGTTTGTGCCATAAAGAAAGTCTGTCATATTATATAAAGTCTGGGAGGTTTGTGCCTTGAAGAAAGTCTGTCATATTATATAAAGTCTGGGAGGTTTGTGCCATAAAGAAAGTCTGTCATATTATATAAAGTCTGGAAGGTTTGTGCCATAAAGAAAGTCTGTCATATTATATAAAGTCTGGAAGGTTTGTGCCTTGAAGAAAGTCTGTCATATTATATAAAGTCTGGGAGGTTTGTGCCTTGAAGAAAGTCTGTCATATTATATAAAGTCTGGGAGGTTTGTGCCATAAAGAAAGTCTGTCATATTATATAAAGTCTGGGAGGTTTGTGCCATAAAGAAAGTCTGTCATATTATATAAAGTCTGGGAGGTTTGTGCCATAAAGAAAGTCTGTCATATTATATAAAGTCTGGAAGGTTTGTGCCTTGAAGAAAGTCTGTCATATTATATAAAGTCTGGAAGGTTTGTGCCTTGAAGAAAGTCTGTCATATTATATAAAGTCTGGAAGGTTTGTGCCTTGAAGAAAGTCTGTCATATTATATAAAGTCTGGAAGGTTTGTGCCTTGAAGAAAGTCTGTCATATTATATAAAGTCTGGGAGGTTTGTGCCTTGAAGAAAGTCTGTCATATTATATAAAGTCTGGGAGGTTTGTGCCATAAAGAAAGTCTGTCATGTTATATCTGAGACATTTGTGACATAAAGAAAGTCTGTCATGTTATATCTGGGAGGTTTGTGACACAAGGAAAGTCTGTCATGTTATATCTGGGAGGTTTGTGACATAAAGAAAGTCTGTCATGTTATATCTGGGAGGTTTGTGACATAAAGAAAGTCTGTCATGTTATATCTGGGAGGTTTGTGACACAAGGAAAGTCTGTCGTGTTATATCTGAGAGGTTTGTGACATAAAGAAAGTCTGTCATGTTATATCTGGGAGGTTTGTGACATAAAGAAAGTCTGTCATGTTATATCTGGGAGGTTTGAGACACAAAGAAAGTCTGTCATGTTATATCTGAGAGGTTTGTGACATAAAGAAAGTCTGTTGTGTTACATGGTGTCTGGGAGGTTTGTGGTAAGAAGAAAAGTCTGTATTGTCATGTGAAGTCTGGTGGAACTGTGGCATGAAGAAAGTCTGTATTGTCATATGAAGCTGGGAAATGTATGACATGAAGAAAGTCTATATTGTCACATGAAATCTGGCGGACCTGTAGAACTGTCACTTGTTTTGGACCCGTGAAATAATATCTGCAGGGTGACAGATTTGCAGCTGACGACGAGGTGACGGGCGGAGCAAAATTGATTTAAAGGCCACACCCAAAAACTTGTTCCTAGAATTCATTGGCACGCTAGTGGACCAGGGGTGTTGCCAGACATGGGTACTATGTTGAGAGGTAACGCACATAACATTTCTGGGTCGCAGTATTGTGAAAAGGTTATTCATAAAACTCCTGTTACTTAATGACTGCCCCTTGTACATGTGACTGTCACTAGCTGGTAAATATGATCGCCATTACTAGATAAATGGAAGTCAGTTTGGTCAAATTGATAAGAGAGCTTGCTCTTAAACTTCTGGTGTGCTGATGCTGAGGTAGCAGGGTCAACATCTACACCGGTCATTTTGACTATAATGTCTTCTCGTCTTGGGACATAAATTACAAGCACCTCAGAAGTTAGAATGAGATTAGATACATCTGATAAAACAGATTAGACTTCATAAATGAGATTATCTATATTAGATAAGAGCACTCACTCTGAAACTCCTGGTGCACTGATGGCGAGGTCAGGTGTTCAATCCTTAGCACCAGTATTAAATTGAATAGGGAATTTACTTGATCCTAAACTTCTCAATATTCATGGAGGAAATGTGCTAGCCACAGGCGCTGGAACTTCAATTACTCCTCCCCACGACGCCTAACGGCATAAGTGGATGAAAAACAAACACATTTCTCGTTCAGAAAGCAATGGCAAACTACTGACCTGTAAAGTTTCCTAGAAAATCAACAACATTATATACTTTTATTAAAACAATATTAAATAATTGAGATTATATGTGCCTGAATTAATTAGACTAAAAACTGGATAAATACTGTTATCTATAGCTGATACAACAGATTATCCATATGTGATAAATGTGATTATCCATAATGATAAATGAGACTAGATACACTTGACAAAAAAGATTAAAGTTACCCAATAATTATAATTACCCTTACTTGGTAAAACACTTGCAATGAACCAAGAATTATCATAATACAATGCAGGTCTGATAAGGTGAACTCACCTGGGACCCAAGAAATAGTTTTTCTTATCAGAAATTCCTCTTATAAGAGTTCAAGCATATAGTAATGCATTTACAATGTACAATACAATATTGTTCTTCACAACAGAAACTCACCACTTCATAGATCACCTTGAGCGGTCTGCACTGCATAACGCATCTGTAGCTTAGGGAACAGTGAAGCAGTTTCATAATTGCTCAACATACCAAGTCGAGGATTCAAAATCAGCCATGAGTGATTCAGAAGCAGACTGCTTTGCGTTGATTTCAACGATATGAAGCGTAGGTCGCTCAGAAAGCAATGGCAACCTACTGAACTAAAACTTGCCTAGTAAACCACAAAAACAAAATGCTGGGGTTGATTGCAACATCCTATAAAGGACTTGCAATTAACTTTTTAAAAACAAAAATACACATCATCATTAAGTGCCCTGTTGACTATATCCACATTTTGCGATCTTCACAAGCATGTAATATTTTAAAAAAAAATTAGTTGCATGTCCCTCACAGGACATGGCAGTCAACCCCAGCAGTCTGGCTGTTCGTGATTCCTGGGCAAGTTTTACGTTCAGTAGTTTACCCTTGCTTTCTGGATAACCGGCACCTATACCTTTTTCGAAAAAACCAGCAAAGCTGTGTTTCAAACCTGGGTATAGAGGATTACGAATCACGTCCGTAACCCCTTCGCAACGGAGTTCGGTTATATGTAATATACAATATTTTAAAAATAAAATAGGCTTTTGATAATCTTTCTGGAACTACTATATAAGTTTCAACTTGATAAAACATGCAATTGAATAACTAATTATGTGTGGATATCACAAATATTACAAGCTTAACTTCAAAGATAGAAACATTTATGAATAAGTGAACACTTGTGTTTTAAGATAATTCATAGTTAAAGAATCTAGCAAATATTCACATGGTAAAATAACAAAGTTTCAATGCATGAACAACCAACTGTACAAGTTTAACAGTTTATCATATACTCTGAAACATGTAAACCAAAGATATCCTGGAGTGATTGACAACGCTTGTCTAGCAGACAACTGGTGGTTCATATCTCATTGCCAAGTTTATCCTTTGCATTAAACAGGAACGAGAGTATGAGACCTGTAAAGATTAAGAAAATTCAATATAAGTGAGAATCTGAACTTAGTAAAAATGTATTAAGAGAGTGTTATTACATAACGATATAGGAATCCTTCACATCCTGATGCATTTTTTTTCCTTCCTGCTGTGGAGAAACATGATAACAACTTTCTCCTTGTGACGACATACTTCAGCCTTCCCCTTCTCATAACATGAGCAAAGAATATGGGCTGTCTTCTTCTGATGTGGGTAACCAGTTCTCTTTGTGAGCTTACTTCTTTCAAGATATCTTCATTGCTCTTTCTATCTGTTCATGGTGCAGTCATCATTCTTCTATGAAGCCACATCTCCTCAAGCACCTACATAATTTCTCACTTGTCTGTTAACTGACTACCATCATTACAAGCAGCTCAGTGGTTCATAAACTGAAGAAATGGATTTCAACCAGACTAAAGAAATGCAGAGGTGATGGAGGACCTGACTTCCTAATCCTGGGAAAAATTTCCTGCAAAGCTTAATTGGTACTGTTCTTTGGTGAAGGAGTTACAGGCGTGATTCATAATCCGGCATAATCCATTCAAAACATAGCTGCGGGCGATTTGGATATATGCAAGGATGATACCTCAACAGATAACTAACTAGTTGGTCAAATTATTGACAGGCATGGCAATGTCTTGGACTGTTTGATCAGTCTTTTATTGAAGTACTAGTGTTGATCTAAAACCACAGACAGGACCATGTTGTTTTATGAGAGCACGATTAGCCTCTGCTCCATGTACACAGCTGTTGTTGTTTGTAGAACAGCATGGCACATTTGCATATAATCAAAGACTGATCAAACAACACTGTAAGATATTGCCATGCCTGTCAATGATTTGACCATTCAGTTAGCAGCAGAAGTATGAACAGGAAACCAGAAAGTTAAGGTAGGATATAAACACACACGTCTGTTCATTTGAATGTATAGCAACTTCACCTGGCTTACGCATACACTACTGGCACCTGGCTGTCTTGACAGATGATAGTTTGTTACATTGTGTCTCAAAAGAAGGCATAATAACCTCCCCATAGCACAAAGCCTGGGTTGAATTGTAGAGACCATGTGTTGCCCATGTAGCATGATCTCTCTCTCAGCCTGTCTAGTTTACTCCAGAGACCATGTGATATCCTTGTAGCGTGATCCCTCTCTCAGCCTGTCTAGTTTACTCCAAAGACCATGTGATATCCTTGTAGCGTGATCCCTCTCTCAGCCTGTCTAGTTTACTCCAGAGACCATGTGATATCCTTGTAGCATGATCCCTCTCTCAGCCTGTCTAGTTTACTCCAAAGACCATGTGATATCCTTGTAGCGTGATCCCTCTCTCAGCCTGTCTAGTTTACTCCAGAGACCATGTGATATCCTTGTAGCGTGATCCCTCTCTCAGCCTGTCTAGTTTACTCCAAAGACCATGTGATATCCTTGTAGCGTGATCCCTCTCTCAGCCTGTCTAGTTTACTCCAGAGACCATGTGATATCCTTATAGCATGATCTCTCTCTCAGCCTGTCTAGTTTACTCCAAAGACCATGTGATATCCTTGTAGCGTGATCCCTCTCTCAGCCTGTCTAGTTTACTCCAGAGACCATGTGATATCCTTGTAGCATGATCCCTCTCTCAGCCTGTCTAGTTTACTCCAGAGACCATGTGTTGCCCATGTAGCATGATCCCTCTCTCAGCCTGTCTAGTTTACTCCAGAGACCATGTGATATCCTTGTAGCGTGATCCCTCTCTCAGCCTGTCTAGTTTACTCCAGAGACCATGTGATATCCTTGTAGCATGATCCCTCTCTCAGCCTGTCTAGTTTACTCCAGAGACCATGTGATATCCTTGTAGCGTGATCCCTCTCTCTCAGCCTGTCTAGTTTACTCCAGAGACCATGTGATATCCTTGTAGCGTGATCCCTCTCTCAGCCTGTCTAGTTTACTCCAGAGACCATGTGATATCCTTGTAGCATGATCCCTCTCTCAGCCTGTCTAGTTTACTCCAGAGACCATGTGATATCCTTGCAGCGTGATCCCTCTCTCAGCCTGTCTAGTTTACTCCAGAGACCATGTGATATCCTTGCAGCGTGATCCCTCTCTCAGCCTGTCTAGTTTACTCCAGAGACCATGTGATATCCTTGCAGCGTGATCCCTCTCTCAGCCTGTCTAGTTTACTCCAGAGACCATGTGATATCCTTGTAGCGTGATCCCTCTCTCAGCCTGTCTAGTTTACTCCAGAGACCATGTGATATCCTTGTAGCGTGATCCCTCTCTCAGCCTGTCTAGTTTACTCCAGAGACCATGTGATATCCTTGCAGCGTGATCCCTCTCTCAGCCTGTCTAGTTTACTCCAGAGACCATGTGATATCCTTGCAGCGTGATCCCTCTCTCAGCCTGTCTAGTTTACTCCAGAGACCATGTGATATCCTTGCAGCGTGATCCCTCTCTCAGCCTGTCTAGTTTACTCCAGAGACCATGTGATATCCTTGCAGCGTGATCCCTCTCTCAGCCTGTCTAGTTTACTCCAGAGACCATGTGATATCCTTGCAGCGTGATCCCTCTCTCAGCCTGTCTAGTTTACTCCAGAGACCATGTGATATCCTTGTAGCATGATCCCTCTCTCAGCCTGTCTAGTTTACTCCAGAGACCATGTGATATCCTTGTAGCATGATCCCTCTCTCAGCCTGTCTAGTTTACTCCAGAGACCATGTGTTGCCCATGTAGCGTGATCCCTCTCTCAGCCTGTCTAGTTTACTCCAGAGACCATGTGATATCCTTGTAGCATGATCCCTCTCTCAGCCTGTCTAGTTTACTCCAGAGACCATGTGATATCCTTGTAGCGTGATCCCTCTCTCAGCCTGTCTAGTTACTCCAGAGACCATGTGATATCCTTGTAGCGTGATCCCTCTCTCAGCCTGTCTAGTTTACTCCAGAGACCATGTGATATCCTTGTAGCGTGATCCCTCTCTCAGCCTGTCTAGTTTACTCCAGAGACCATGTGATATCCTTGTAGCGTGATCCCTCTCTCAGCCTGTCTAGTTTACTCCAGAGACCATGTGATATCCTTGCAGCGTGATCCCTCTCTCAGCCTGTCTAGTTTACTCCAGAGACCATGTGATATCCTTGCAGCGTGATCCCTCTCTCAGCCTGTCTAGTTTACTCCAGAGACCATGTGATATCCTTGCAGCGTGATCCCTCTCTCAGCCTGTCTAGTTTACTCCAGAGACCATGTGATATCCTTGCAGCGTGATCCCTCTCTCAGCCTGTCTAGTTTACTCCAGAGACCATGTGATATCCTTGCAGCGTGATCCCTCTCTCAGCCTGTCTAGTTTACTCCAGAGACCATGTGATATCCTTGCAGCGTGATCCCTCTCTCAGCCTGTCTAGTTTACTCCAGAGACCATGTGATATCCTTGCAGCGTGATCCCTCTCTCAGCCTGTCTAGTTTACTCCAGAGACCATGTGATATCCTTGCAGCGTGATCCCTCTCTCAGCCTGTCTAGTTTACTCCAGAGACCATGTGATATCCCTTGCAGCGTGATCCCTCTCTCAGCCTGTCTAGTTACTCCAGAGACCATGTGATATCCTTGCAGCGTGATCCCTCTCTCAGCCTGTCTAGTTTACTCCAGAGACCATGTGATATCCTTGCAGCATGATCCCTCTCTCAGCCTGTCTAGTTTACTCCAGAGACCATGTGATATCCTTGCAACGTGATCCCTCTCTCAGCCTGTCTAGTTTACTCCAGAGACCATGTGATCTCCTTGCAGCGTGATCCCTCTCCCAGCCTGTCTAGTTTACTCCAGAGACCATGTGATATCCTTGCAGCGTGATCCCTCTCTCAGCCTGTCTAGTTTACTCCAGAGACCATGTGATATCCTTGCAGCGTGATCCCTCTCTCAGCCTGTCTAGTTTACTCCAGAGACCATGTGATATCCTTGCAGCGTGATCCCTCTCTCAGCCTGTCTAGTTTACTCCAGAGACCATGTGATATCCTTGCAGCGTGATCCCTCTCTCAGCCTGTCTAGTTTACTCCAGAGACCATGTGATATCCTTGCAGCGTGATCCCTCTCTCAGCCTGTCTAGTTTACTCCAGAGACCATGTGTTGTCCATGCAGCATGATCCCTCTCTCAGCCTGTCTAGTTTACTCCAGAGACCATGTGTTGTCCTTGCAGCATGATCCCTCTCTCAGCCTGCCTAGTTTACTCCAGAAGTAAGGTAACACTAATGTCTGGAACAAGACAAACTGCAGAAGCTACAGGATCAGCAAAACAATGCTCCATCAGCCTGTTTAAGCTTCGATCCTAAACCAATTGCTGACCAAGGTTTAAAGCCAAGTCTGCCGTGCCATGACATTTAGCTCCTTGCACCAGGATAAGGCTTGTACCCTCCCTGTTGCGCTCTTCCACCCGAAGCCATTGTTGGCACAATGTGGGGTGTCGGGTTTGGTGAGTACCACCCAACATTCTGTGCTAACAATAAGCAGGTAGTACTGTACACTGTTATACAGAGCTTAGTCATTTCTGACTAAGACCTGACTTATACGTACAACAGAAGACTAAAAGATTATCTATGCACAATTCAGCAAGAATACTTACTGATGAAGGAAAACCCAGCTACCAGGAAAAACATGCCCTCCCAACCAAGCGTGGGTTTTAATGACTGTGACAAAAACACTGCCAGGGGTGAGGTGATCACCTGTAGATTACAAAACAAATATGCAAATGATAGAGATAATATTCAGCTTGTGTAAGTTTCATGGCTGATAAGAGCTCTCGTTCTTAAACACCTGGTATGCTGATGCCGAAGTAGCAGGATCAACCCCTACATTGGTCAGATGGACTAAAATGTTGACTTCTCATCCTTGACTTGGGAATGTAAATTACAAGTACCTCTGAAGTCAGAGTGGGTTCATCTAATGGTGAGGGACATTGGTAATAGGGAAAGCTAATGCACACACTAATATCAGTCCAGGGCACTAGAAGTTGCAGCACAAGTACGGACTACGCTTGAGTTCAAAGCCAGCGAATGCAGAAACAAACAAGTCATCAACTTGTGAAAGGTATGTTGTGGAATTAAGGTATGTTGTGGAATTAAGGTATGTTGTGGAATTAAGGTATGTTGTGGAATTAAGGTATGTTGTGGAATTAAGGTATGTTGTGGAATTAAGGTATGTTGTGGAATTAAGGTATGTTGTGGAATGAAGGTATGTTGTGGAATTAAGGTATGTTGTGGAATTAAGGTATGTTGTGGAATTAAGGTATGTTGTGGAATTAAGGTATGTTGTGGAATTAAGGTATGTTGTGGAATTAAGGTATGTTGTGGAATTCAGTCCTGATGGCACACTATGGTCATTCTACATAAGGCTTCACAAAGGTGCTGGTAAACCCTATGGCAAATACTGCCACTGGGTGTGAAGTGGTCATGCTTCATATAAACCAACCAAATCACTGCATTATGAGGTTATGTGGCCAGTGCCTTTCTTTCTTTGAATGGCTTGTCCCATGTCAGAGGTCACAGATTGTGAGAATTGTATGGATTTTTGGCCCTGGTCATGCGGGAGAATGAACCTGCTGATGAGAACTTTCAATCTGATGGCAGTTGGAATGATTAGCAGTATGACTCTTCGCTGGTTGTTGAATGAGGGGAAGGAGTATGTGTGGGAATGTCCTGAATGCAGTGATATCGTTTCTTAGCTAAACTTAAACTAAACTTCAACTTTCTTTTTTTTTCTTCTTTGAAAAATCCCTGGTACCAACTGTATGAGGCTCAATCGAGCCTAGAGCCACGCACGATCGGCAAAATATACTTCCTCACTGAGGACAGCCTTGACCACTGTTTGGTAAGCAGGCATCCTCAGAGAAAATTGAGTAACCGAAAATATACCAGTATGTGTGGAAAGGAGATCAGTCAATTCCAGTGCAGTTGACACGCTATAAAACTCCCAGCTCAACTATCTCTTAACGACGTGCGTTGTCGCATTATTCTGTCAAGAAGCCTGATCAGCGGGAAAATGTCACGTGGAAAATCCAACAACAAGAAACACGCTGTTGCCAAGATGTGCAGCGTGGGAGCCGACAACAAGAAGAAGAACGTCGAGAGCCCACCTGCTAGCTGCATCAAAGAGCCTGATACTACACCGATTACTGAAGCTACCACGAGGGAGAAGATTGACAGCCCAACACAGTCAAGAACCAAGACAGCAGAGAAGAAGGAGGAGAAAGACACCAGAGTCGGAAACACCGACTCAAAAACAGTCCGATGGGTTGTCAAGCGAATTCCTGTGGAGATGACAGATGAAGAAATCATGAAGCAGCTACGTGAAGAGAATCTTCACATCCGATTCTTGAAGGCGGAGTGGCTTCTCACCTACTCCAAGAGCTTGGCAGTAGTGATGTCGGAGGGCAGCGAAATGCCGATCACAGTATCAATCAGAAAGAAAACTCAACAGCCAGAGAGATTCATCCCAAGAGTCAATCAATGTTCAAGATGCCAGAGGGCCAGCCACAGCAGAGCAACATGTTGCAGTAAGACGGAAATCTGTCGATACTGCGCCGATCACCACGCCTTCAAGGAGTGTCCGCTGGCCAAGCTGGACACGGACTTCCGAGCACCCAACAACAAAAGAAAGTGCACCAACTGCCTGGGCAAACAAGGAGCAAGATACCTGGGCTGTCCGTACCTGCAAAGACACAGAGACGTCTTAAAGATCGCCACCATCACAAAGACACCATTCAAGGAAGCAATGCGGAGGGGCGAGACAGCCACAAGTATAGCACAAGCTGAAAGAGATCAACTTCAAAAGCAGATAGACGAATTGAAGAAGCAAGTCAAGGCACTGATGACTCCGACTCCGACCAGTGATAATGAGAAGCTGCTTGCCGACATGAAAGAAATCCAGCTCAACATCAAACAAGAGATTCAGCGCATGGCTGAGACGAAGAAGGAGAACGAAGAAATCCTACAAATGATCAAGACCGAAAGAGAACTGCATAGAGCTGAAATGGAACTCTTTCAAAACAAACCAACAGAAGCCACATAAGAACTCGCAGAAAATCGCAAGAAGAAACCCAAGAGGACCGAGTCTGAAACAGCAAACTAAAGCCAGCAGCCCCAACCACAACGCCCCAAGAAGGAACTACTATACCGTCGGATCTCTGAAGGAGGCACAGAATACCCAGTCGACAAGGAGGAACTCAAGCT
>JACEFZ010028132.1:5000-12500 GCA_014155875.1 Cepaea nemoralis
TACCATAGGTGGGGTAGTGTCCGGCATGGACTACCTGTCACATAGTTGGGGTAGTGTCCGGCATGGGCTACCTTTACCATAGGTGGGGTAGTGTCCAGCATGGACTACATGTCACATAGGTGGGGTAGTGTCCAGCATGGACTACCTTTACCATAGTTGGGGTAGTGTCCAGCATGGACTACCTTTACCATAGTTGAGGTAGTGTCCGGCATGGACTACCTGTCACATAGTTGGGGTAGTGTCCAGCATGGACTACCTTTACCATAGTTGAGGTAGTGTCCGGCATGGACTACCTGTCACATAGTTGGGGTAGTGTCCAGCATGGACTACCTTTACCATAGTTGGGGTAGTGTCCAGCATGGACTACCTTTACCATAGTTGAGGTAGTGTCCGGCATGGACTACCTGTCACATAGTTGGGGTAGTGTCCGGCATGGACTACCTTTACCATAGTTGGGGTAGTGTCCAGCATGGACTACCTTTACCATAGTTGAGGTAGTGTCCGGCATGGACTACCTGTCACATAGTTGGGGTAGTGTCCAGCATGGACTACCTGTCACATAGTTGGGGTAGTGTCCGGGATGGACTAACTTTACAATAGTTGGGGTAGTGTCCGGCATGGACTACCTTTACCATAGTTGAGGTACTGTCCGGCATGGACTACCTGTCACAAAGTTGGGGTAGTGTCCAGCATGGACTACCTTTACCATAGTTGGGGTAGTGTCCAGCATGGACTACCTTTACCATAGTTGAGGTACTGTCCGGCATGGACTACCTGTCACATAGTTGGGGTAGTGTCCAGCATGGACTACCTTTACCATAGTTGGGGTAGTGTCCGGCATGGACTACCTGTCACATAGGTGGGGTAGTGTCCGGCATGGACTACCTGTCACATAGTTGGGGTAGTGTCCAGCATGGACTACCTTTACCATAGTTGGCGTAGTGTCCGGCATGGACTACCTGTCACATTGGTGGGGTAGTGTCCAGCATGGACTACCTTTACCATAGTTGGGGTAGTGTCCGGCATGGACTACCTTTACCATAGTTGGGGTAGTGTCCAGCATGGACTACCTTTACCATAGTTGGGGTAGTGTCCGGCATGGACTACCTGTCACATAGTTGGGTAGTGTCCGGCATGGACTACCTTTACCATAGTTGGGGTAGTGTCCGGCATGGACTACCTGTCACATAGGTGGGGTAGTGTCCAGCATGGACTACCTTTACCATAGTTGGGGTAGTGTCCAGCATGGACTACCTTTACCATAGTTGAGGTAGTGTCCGGCATGGACTACCTTTACCATAGTTGAGGTAGTGTCCGGCATGGACTACCTGTCACATAGGTGGGGTAGTGTCCAGCATGGACTACCTTTACCATAGTTGGGGTAGTGTCCAGCATGGACTACCTTTACCATAGTTGGGGTAGTGTCCAGCATGGACTACCTTTACCATAGTTGAGGTAGTGTCCGGCATGGACTACCTTTACCATAGTTGAGGTAGTGTCCGGCATGGACTACCTGTCACATAGGTGGGGTAGTGTCCAGCATGGACTACCTTTACCATAGTTGGGGTAGTGTCCGGCATGGACTACCTTTACCATAGTTGGGGTAGTGTCCGGCATGGACTACCTTTACCATAGTTGAGGTAGTGTCCGGCATGGACTACCTTTACCATAGTTGGGGTAGTGTCCGGCATGGACTACCTTTACCATAGTTGGGGTAGTGTCCGGCATGGACTACCTTTACCATAGTTGGGGTAGTGTCCAGCATGGACTACCTTTACCATAGTTGGGGTAGTGTCCGGCATGGACTACCTTTACCATAGTTGGGGGTAGTGTCCGGCATGGACTACCTGTCACATAGTTGGGGTAGTGTCCGGCATGGACTACCTTTACCATAGTTGGGGTAGTGTCCGGCATGGACTACCTTTACCATAGTTGGGGTAGTGTCCGGCATGGACTACCTTTACCATAGTTGGGTAGTGTCCGGCATGGACTACCTTTACCATAGTTGGGGTAGTGTCCGCATGGACTACCTTTACCATAGTTGGGGTAATGTCCGGCATGGACTACCTTTACCATAGTTGGGGTAGTGTCCGGCATGGACTACCTTTACCATAGTTGGGGTAGTGTCCGGCATGGACTACCTTTACCATAGTTGGGGTAGTGTCCGGCATGGACTACCTGTTACATAGTTGGGGTAGTGTCCGCATGGACTACCTTACATAGTTGGGGTAGTGTCCGGCATGGACTACCTTTACCATAGTGTTGGGTAGGTGTCCTGGCATGGAATACCTGTCACATAGTGGGGTAATTATCCGCATGGACACTTCACATAGTTGGGGTAATATCCGGCATGGACTACCTGTCACATAGTTGGAGTAGTGTCCGGCATGGACTACCTGTCACATAGTTGGGGTAGTGTCCGGCATGGACTACCTGTCACATAGTTGGGGTAATGTCCGGCATGGACTACCTGTCACATAGTTGGGGTAGTGTCCGGCATGGACTACCTTTACCATAGTTGGGGTAGTGTCCGGTATGGACTACCTTTACCATAGTTGGGGTAATGTCCGGCATGGACTACCTGTCACATAGTTGGGGTAGTGTCCGGTATGGACTACCTTTACCATAGTTGGGGTAGTGTCCGGCATGGACTACCTTTACCATAGTTGGGGTAGTGTCCAGCATGGACTACCTTTACCATAGTTGGGGTAGTGTCCGGCATGGACTACATGTCACATAGTTGGGTAGTGTCCGGCATGGACTACTTTACCATAGTTGAAGTAGTGTCCGGCATTGACTACCTTTACCATAGTTGGGGTAAGTCCGGTATGGACTACCTGTCACATAGTTGGAGTAGTGTCCGGCATGGACTACCTTTACCATAGTTGAAGTAGTGTCCGGCATTGACTACCTTTACCATAGTTGGGGTAATGTCCGGCATGGACTACCTGTCACACAGTTGCGGTAGTGTCCGGCATGGACTACCTTTACCATAGTTGAAGTAGTGTCCGGCATTGACTACCTTTACCATAGTTGGGGTAATGTCCGGTATGGACTATCTGTCACACAGGTGGGGTATTGTCCGGCATGGACTATCTGTCACATAGTTGGGGTAGTGTCCGGCATGGACTACCTGTCGCCTGGAAGTAAACTAGACGTAACCTAGAAGACACCTGAATTCTCATCTCAGATAGCTGGGGTAGTGTCCGGCATAAACTACCTGTCGCCTAGAAGTAAATTAGAAGTAATGTAGACGTAAACTCAACATAAACTTGACGTAAACTAGACGTAAACTAGACATAAACTCGAAGTAAACTATACATAAACCATACACCATACGTAAACCATAAGTAAACTTTGAGTAAACCAAAACTAAACTAGATGTAAACTAGAAGTAAACTATACGCAAATTATACGCAAACTAGAAGTAAACTAGACGTAAACTAGACGTAAACTAGAAGACCCTTGTATGCGAGGTACTGAGTATATGGTGCTATACGGTGTCCCATATTGTCTAGACCACTGGATGGGTGACGGTGTCAATGTGACGCAGGAAACCTTTACTTTCCATGTCATATCTCGGTCTACAGACCGGGTCTACGTGAGAGATCAGATCCAATATAAAACAGAGCATACATCTCAATGGGTATTCAAACTCAAGACTACAGAACCGGCAGGAAAACGCGCTATCCACTGCGCCACATGACCCCCCCCCCCCCCCCCCCCCCCTCTGCAAGTAAGCAGTACTAGAAGATACATGGCAGAGGAAAGGAGAAAGTGTTGTGTCAAAATCCGCCACCACCGCCGCCTGGACACATGCGCACAGCGCCGACTTGACTTCCGTACAGCCATAAATAAATCACAACAAAGAACGTTCCAGAAATATCTCAATGAAAAAACTGGAAACATCAAAGACAGCAATAATAACCCAGTGCTCGATGGGCGGCAGTGATAAGGCTTGCCAAAGACTCTCCTTGCTGAAGCAGGACGAGTTTCGCAGAATTTATTGCCAGAAAATTTGTCGCAAACCATGTTTGCCAGTCTATAAATTAGCCCTTGGGGGGACGAGGAGTGAGCAGGGAATGCCAGACCAGACCAGGTCGTGTGTACCAGTAACGCCTAGGTGTCGGAGAATGCACGTGCTGGGAGAAAGAACTGCAGACTGGTGAGTAGTTGGGTGTAACGGCGGGCCCGAGATGGAGCCCTCAGAGATCTGGGAAGCGTCGCGAGATTGTCAGGAACTAACCACAGGGCTTTGTAGAACTCATGGGACAAATGGCACCAATACTAAAGAACATACACGTATCAACTGATACTACAAGGGTAAGTTAATAAGTAAGTCACAAATGGCTGTAGAAAAATAAATAAATATGATGACAAATTGAAACCAGTTTATTCGTATATATATATATATATATATATATATATATATATATATATATATATATATATATATATATATATATATATATATATATATATATATATATATATATATATATATATATATATATTGTCCCTTTATTTCTCAACATAATTTCCACCACCATTGATGCATTTATCCCATCGGTTTATCAGTTCTTCCAAACCGGCCGCGTAGAACTGCGTGCTCTGTCTTCTAAACCACGTTTTCACTTCACATTCAACTTCGCGAAATGTCTCCTGCCAAAGTGGGTTTTCAATGGACTTAGCCCCTAGCGATTTCCAGTAAAGCAGTGCATAGTTGGGTAGAAAAAAGTTACGAGGGCGAGTCAATTAAGTAAGTCACACAGTTCTTGTGGGACTGGCAGGTCAATGAAAACAGGGCACGCAGATTTATGCAGTCGGTTTGGGAGAACTGATAAAACTATGAGATAAGTGCATCAATGTTGGTGGAAATTATGTTGAGACATAAAGGGACAATGTATGTATACAAATAAACTGGTTTCAAGTTGTTATCATATTTAGTTATTTTTCTACAGCCATTTGTGACTTACTTATTAACTTAGCCTAGTAAAAGAGGACTACGCAACACAATCTTCTTACCAACTCTCATACCAATGCCAAACCTGGACAATCACACACATACACACACACACACACGCGCGCGCGCACACACACACAAACACACAGACAAAGAGAAAAGAAATATTACAACATCAGAAATGAGACTCATGAGAAGAATATTCAATGTATCAAGAAGAGAGACAATCAAAGATGAAGAAACCAGGAATAAAGTGAGGGTGGTGGCAGTGCTAGATTACATCAGAAAACAGCAAGTTAAATGGTTTGGTCATATAACAAGGTTACCAGCTAACAGTATACCACAGCAAGCAATGGTGTTAAGAAGAAATGGAAGAAGAAGAAGCGGCTGACAAGGTAAACGATGGACAGAGGGAATTACAGAGTCCATGGGAATCTCGATACATCAAGCCCATAAACGGGCACTCTTCCGCTGTTTATGCTTCACCTCGACACCGCAAGGTACACGAGGAACAAGATGAGATGAGAGATGGTGTACTAGGAAGTTTATACATATATGATGCAATTGTAATTTAAGATATACGGAGTAGATATTTTAGATAGTTGCTGGAGTAATAATTTTAGTTGCATGGTGTAGTAGCGATTGTAAATATGTGATGGAGTAGTAATTTAAGATATTAGGAGTAGTAATTTTAGATATTTGGTGACGTAGTAATTTTAGATATATTATGGAGTTTTAAGTTGCATGTCCTTTACAGGACGTAGCAGTCAACCCCAGCATTTTCGCTGTTCGTGATTCCTGGGCAAATTTTACGTTCAGTAGTTTGCCATTGCTTTCTGAACGACCGGCTCCTATACCTTTTTCGAAAAACAACAGCACCGCTGTGTTTCGAACCCGGGTATACGGGCTCACAAACCGCGTTCGTAAGCCCTTAGCCACAGAGACCGGCTGATGGAGTAGCAACTTTAAATATTTGGTGAAGTAGTAATGTTATATAGATGGTATAGCAGCAATGTTAGATGTATGGTGCAGTAGTCATTTTAGACACAAATGGAGAAATAGCAATTTTAGATATGTGGTGAAGTAGTAATGTTAGATATAAGGTGTAGTAGTAATTTTAGAGCCGGTCTCCCTGGCCTAGGTCTTAGCGACTTTCTCCGTAATCCCGCACACTCTCGTGAGTAACAAGACGACGGTGAGAATCGGTAGCGGTTCTAACCGCATCGGTATCTTATAGGGTATGTGAGCCTGTCGCTCAGAAAGCAATGGCAAACTACTGAGCGTAATCTTGCCAAGAAATCAACAATCAGCTGAAAGATGCCGATGTTGACAGCGATGTCCTGTAAAGGATATGCGAACATTTATTAGTAATTTTAGATATATGGTGTAGTAGTAATTGTGGAGATGAACGGATGTGTCGATTACACCGGAAATTGTGGAGTGCTATTGCATAATCTGACACGGCATGAGGTCCATGTTAATATCTATTGTAGGACTGTTCGAGTGGTTGCGTCTCTGTTGGAAATCGTTTACATAGAGAAAACAAGTCTTCCATAGAACGACCTAGCTCTCAGAGTCTGGCTCACTACCAATAAATCACAGACCCTCTAACCGACTGTCAGTCGGAGCGATTGCGGCTTTGTTCTGAAATTATTATGCTGACAACAAAACTATCACATTGCGGTCTTGTAACAACTGAGTAAATCTTAGCCTCGTTTGTCCCTCGTAAATCACGGCATTAAGACAGATTCTTCCAGAAACTGTACAGAGTCCAGGAACCGTGGCCTGTGGCTGACACAGGCCTGGCGCTGGGTGCAGCTGGGTCGTTGCTTAGGGAAACTGGCAGGAGGTTATAGGCAGACAGACAGACAGACAGACAGACAGACAGGCAGACAGACAGACAGACAGACAGACAGACAGACAGACAGACAGACAGACAGACAGACAGACAGACGTACATATATATATATATAGACAGACTGTGATGTCATAAATGTCAAATAGATCTGCTGTCATAACTCTGTCAAATATATCTTATATCATAACTTTGTCAAATAGATTTCATGTCACAATGTCAAATAGATCTGATGTCATAACTCTATCAAATAGATCTGATGTCATAACTCTATCAAATAGATCTGATGTCATAACTCTATCAAATAGATCTGATGTCATAACTCTATCAAATAGATCTGATGTCATAACTCTATCAAATAGATCTGATGTCATAACTCTATCAAATAGATCTGATGTCATAACTCTATCAAATAGATCTGATGTCATAACTCTATATGACTGAGCTACCGTATAACAGTAGACGGTACTACCTGCTTTCTGTTAGCGCCGAACGTTGGGCGGCGCTTACCAAATCCGAAACTCCACATTGTGCCAACGGCTTCGGGCGGAGGAGCGCAATTGGGAGGATGCAAGCCTTATCCTAGTGCGAGGAAATGCAACCTAAAGACTGAATGTCATGTCAGGGCAGACCAGGCCCTCAGCCTTGGTTGGCAACTGATCTAGCATTGAAGCTCCTACAG
>JACEFZ010028132.1:17500-87500 GCA_014155875.1 Cepaea nemoralis
TTTACACAGCTGTACACAGCTCTACACGACTCCACAGAGCTCTGCACAGCTCCACATAGGTCTACACAGCTTTACACAGCTCTACACAGCTGTACACAGTTGCGCACAGCTCTGCACAACTCCAGAAAGCTTTACACATCGCCACACAGTTCTACACAGCTCTACACAACTAAATGTGTAACACTGGACAGCCATGGGAGTCTCCCAAGAGAGAGAATATACATGCAGATGTTTAACTAATCACAGGTTAAATACTTCCCTTTACTGTATCAACATAGCGAGGGGCAGTTGCGGGCTGGGTCTACGAATATTGGTTCTCAATACCAACATTTGTAACATATTATCTAATTTTAAAGGGCCCACTTTACTAGCGTTCAACAGGGCTCATTCGCCATCCGGCAAGCTGATACTCTGGGCCACTCCGCCACTGGCTAGGCGGGTAACAGAGATTTCTGCCATTATTTGATGTTCCTGACCCTTTCTAGACGTCATCTCTGCATTGATCACGTGGCAATGTCAGGAAAGTAAAATTTTGCCATAAAAATGTCACGAAACGAAGTGGAGTTATACTTGATTGTGAGGGAGGGGAGAGGGACGCGTGGAGACATAGAGAGGTTTGTGACATGGAGGGGGGAGGTGGGGGGATCCAGTGATTCTCAAACTGTGTGGTGAGTAGGCCTGGGGTGGATGAAGAGAGTTGTGGGATTCGTGGGTGAAAGTTACGGCGCCTGAAAGTTTTGGGAGGGGGTGGAGTGGAGAACGTTGGGAGATGTTTGTGGGAGAGAGAAAGACAGAGAGAGAGAGAGAGAGAGAGAGAGAGAGAGAGAGAGAGAGAGAGAGAGAGAGAGAGAGAGAGAGAGAGAGCGTTCTGAGAGTGTATTATGGAAGGCGGTTGTTTGAGATAGTGGTGGAGAGGGTTGTGGGAAAGGGTTGTGGGAAAGGATAGTGAAAGAGAGTTGTAGGATAAAGTTGTGGAGGAAGATTTTGGGGAGGGTTGAGATAAAGCTTTGTGGCAGAGACTGGTGGGGGGGGGGGGGGGGGAAATTGTAATATAGCAGTGGTTCTCAACCGTGGGGAATTCCCCCCCTCCCCCAGGGGGGGGGGGGGGGGAAATTTAGGGTTTCGGGGGGGGGGGGGGGAAATAAGATTATTTCACGATCGCGTTAATACAAGAACCGATTACTTGATATTGTTTTTCCCTTCATACTGTACAGTTTTGTACGTCTCACCCTTCTAAAATTCAATTAATAAAGTAAGTAGACCCGCAAATCATGTTTTATGTGGACGTCTAGAGTTGTTTTAGTTTGTGCTATTAAATTTAGCTTCCATTATTACGTACAATGTGTAGGGACGGGGGCGCGATGTTTAGGTAGGAAATATGAAAGGGGGGAATGACGTTCTGAAAATATGGTGAAGAGGAGCACTGGCCAAGAAAGGTTGAGAACCACTGTAATATCGAGTATTGGGAGAGGTTCCTGGAGAAGTTTTGTTGGAAAGAATTATGGCAGACGATGTTTAAGAGAGTTACCCGAGAAGGTAAACAATGTGATGTGTGGGTGTTGCAGAAGACAGTTGAAAGTGTGGGTGTGAGGACCGCAGGACACGTTACAAGACATGCTGGGAGAGGATTACCTTAGGAAGTCAAGTTACAGGTGTCGTGAGAAGTAAGCAGATCACAATAAACCCGGTGCACAACGTTTGCCTTCCAGAGGGCAGGGTGACTTCAGGGTAGGTGCAAATAGCAGCGTATGTGTGGGACATTCGCATTAAGCCGTAGCCTTATCTTCGGTTGGACATCAGGATGGCATGTGGTAGGTAGGCATAGCTGCGTATTTGTGGGGCATGGGTCATCTCATCTCATCTCATCATGTTCCTCTTGTACCTTGCGGTGTCGTGGTGAAGCATAAACATCCTGAGAGTGCCCGATTATGGGCTTCATATATCGATATTCCCATGGACTCTGCTATTCCTTCTGTCCAACAGCATACCACAACAAGCAATGATGTACAGACAGATGGAAACAGAGGAAGAGGCTGACCACGTAAACGTTGGACGGAGGGAATACCAGAGTCCATGGAAATATCGATACATGACGCCCATAATCGGGCACTCTCACGATGTTTATACTTCACCTCGACACCGCAAGGTACAAGAGGAACATATAGGGCATGTACAGGTTGTAAATCATGAAGGCATGAGCTGAAAGAGAGTCGTGACCACGATGCTCCATCCCCCATCAAGAGTGTAAAGAAAAAAAGAAAAGATGTCAACACATTCGTGGAAGGGGTGGACTTCTGACGACCAGAATATTCATATCTTGCTTGCTCCACGGAGGAGATTATACTAGCTCTACATTGTGTACTAGAAGAGGTGGCATTACTCTGCACAGTACAGTGTATCTACATTATGGACTAGAAGAAGTGGCATTACTCTGCACAGTACAGTGTATCTACATTATGGTCTAGAAGAAGTGGCATTACTCTGCACAGTACAGTGTATCTACATTATGGACTAGAAGAAGTGGCATTACTCTGCACAGTACAGTGTATCTACATTATGGACTAGAAGAAGTGGCATTACTCTGCACAGTACAGTGTATCTACATTATGGACTAGAAGAAGTGGCATTACTCTGCACAGTACAGTGTATCTACATTATGGTCTAGAAGAAGTGGCATTACTCTGCACAGTACAGTGTATCTGCATTATGGACTAGAAGAAGTGGCATTACTCTGCACAGTACAGTGTATCTACATTATGGACTAGAAGAGGTGGCATTACTCTGCACAGTACAGTGTATCTACATTATGGACTAGAAGAGGTGGCATTACTCTGCACAGTACAGTGTATCTACATTATGGACTAGAAGAGGTGGCATTACTCTGCACAGTACAGTGTATCTACATTATGGTCTAGAAGAAGTGGCATTACTCTGCACAGTACAGTGTATCTACATTATGGTCTAGAAGAAGTGGCATTACTATGCACAGTACAGTGTATCTACATTATGGTCTAGAAGAAGTGGCATTACTCTGCACAGTACAGTGTATCTACATTATGGTCTAGAAGAAGTGGCATTACTCTGCACAGTACAGTGTATCTACATTATGGTCTAGAAGAAGTGGCATTACTCTGCACAGTACAGTGTATCTACATTATGGTCTAGAAGAGGTGGCATTACTCTGCACAGTACAGTGTATCTACATTATGGTCTAGAAGAAGTGGCATTACTCTGCACAGTACAGTGTATCTACATTATGGACTAGAAGAGGTGGCATTACTCTGCACAGTACAGTGTATCTACATTATGGTCTAGAAGAAGTGGCATTACTCTGCACAGTACAGTGTATCTACATTATAGACTAGAAGAAGTGGCATTACTCTGCACAGTACAGTGCATCTACATTGTGGACTAGAAGAGGTGGCATTACACAAGACCGTAAAATATATTTGCATGGTGGACTAGATGAGGTGGCGTTACACGAGACCGTAAAATGAATTTGCCTGGTGGACTAGAAGAAGCGGCATTACCAGGGCCGTAGCCTTGTGGAGCTGGTTGGTTTGTCAATCATCTAGAAAAACCTGAGTTTTGACTCTTAAGTCCAATGCTCTGGTGTTGGATCGCATGAGCCCTGTAAACGGCTTGCACCTATCTGAGAGGTGCTCATTTACAGACTGCTTTCCCCCATTCGGTATTAAAGTATCATCGCTACAGGAACTGTGTTACAGAACTTTCCTGTCCCCCTCCAAGCTCAAAATGGATGTGCAAGACTAGGGAGCAGGGGATGCATCATGGGGTACAGGAGGAGGCACTGACACGAGCCCTACAAGATATACATTTATACACCAAGGTATAGCACAGGAAGGTTGTGACAGAAGTAAATATTCAAGGGAGACAAATCATTGCCGTTATATACCAACAAGGGAGGTAACAGTGTTACTACCCCACTTTGTGTGCTCCTGAATAACCGAGGAGTTCGGTACTATTACAGATTATCTGTCCCTGCAACACCAACAGATGACTTGGTTGCTATTGATGTCAGATAGTTGCCTCACACTTGAGGAATCAAATTACCACAATATATTGTTGTCTCTGTCCACGGAAGCAACAGCTCACTGTCATAAATCCCAACAGAAGTGCCGGTTTTGTGGTAATTAGAGAAGAGTGACTAGACAGAACAACAGCCTAGACAGGGGGACCTCCGGGTGGAATGGTAACTCATGCCACTACTGACACAGAATATCTGGATTGCATGTTGTTGTTTGTTCCGCTCGCTCGCTTTGATCTCAATCGTAGTCCATACACATGTTACTACTTCTAGTGCGCAGGGCTGATTTTTAAATGTGGATTACCTTTCTCTATTACCAGTATTCTTCGACATCAGACGAACCTACTCCGACTTCTGAGGTACTGGCAATTAACGCTTCCAAATCAAGAACGAGATGTCATCATGTTAGTCCAACTTGATCCGGTGTAGGGGTTGAACATACAAACTTGACATCAGCACAACGGGAGTTTAAAGGCGAGCGCTTGTATTCATTCGGCCATACTAGCCTACATACATGCACGTACGTTGGACAAGGTGTTGTCTGCCTGGCAGGTGAGGGACACAGTGAAACAGTTAATAAGGTGTTTTAATACACTAATTTAACGACCGAACCACTTATTGAATGATCCTCGCAACGAGTGAATCATTGTCGAACTGACGATTGTGTGACGAAATGATTGATCCATGTAATAAGTCACCGACCTTTTGGCTTGACTGAACTATTCACAGATGTATTGAAGAGTTATTTTACTGATTAATGTATTGACTGATTACTGATTAGTGTAATTGATTGATTACTGAAGTGTCGGTTGGACTGGTACTAGTATTGATTGATTGGTTAAATGACTAATTCATATTTCAATCGATTGATGCATTTATTAATTGTGATTTTGATTGGCTAGTGTATAAATTATTATCTTTCCATAGCACAAATCCTGAGCTGAATTTAGAGATGATGGGTTCCCCATGCAGCATGTGCCTCTCTCAACCTGTCTAGTTTACTCCAGAGGAAAGGTAACACCAATAAGTCTGGAACAAGACAAGCTGCACAAGCCGCAGGATCAGCACAACAATGTTATAACTGTCCGCCTGTCAGAGCTTCGATCCTAGACCAGTTGATGACCAAGGCTTACTGACTGTATCCTCAAAATTTCACTCCTCCGCCCGAAGCCGTTGGCACAGTGTGCTGTGTCGGGGTTGGTGAGCGCCGGCCAACATTTGGCGCTAACAGAAAACAGGTATTACCGTTCACTGCGTTAGGGTAGTTCATCATATCTGACTTTGACCTGACATCACTGCTGTCGTATTGCTGCCACACACACACACACACACACACACACACCACACACACACACACACACACACACACACATATATATATATATATATATATATATATATATATATATATATATATATATATATATATATATATATAAACAGAGTGTATGTGGTTTTGTGTGTTTGTGGGTAGTTTTGTATTGGATGCGTTCGATAACGGTACATCCGATTGAGATGAAATTTTCTACACGTCTTCCTTTCATTCCTGTGCAACCGACTATAATAGTTTCATAGTGTAAAATCTTCTACTTATTTAATAACATTTACTTTTTCATTTTCATTATATAAGTTCTATATAGCAGGGGGACTTCATTCTAGAAAAGTTATTTCAAGGGGCATAACGTTTAATAACATTTCTATATACTTTATAGTCATATTGTTGGACTTACTTGCACTATTGTTAAACTCTTTGTCTATAGTTATTTTCAGGCATATGAGTTATAATAAATAATGATATAATCTTTAAGGCATTTTCAAAGTTTGCATAAAAATAATGCATAATGCATAACATTGTAACCCATCTTTTTCTGCTTACAGAACTTATCAACTGTCATGTCGGTGATTAAAAACAGTTTTCATTAAAAATAATGAATGGTGTGTGGAAGGACATTCTTTTAAGTTACTGTGCGCCAGGAGCTGGGCGAAACCACGCCGGGTCAGATAGATAGACAGACAGACAGATAGTCGGGAACGGAAGCTTATTTGACTACTTATATGAATTAAATGACATGCTCCCCACCAGGGACTGGGTGAAGCCGGGCCGGGTCAGACAGACAGACAGATAGACAGACAGACAGATAGTCGGGAACGGGAGAGCTTATATGACTACTTATATGAATTAAATGAGATGCTCCCCACCAGGGACTGGGTGAAGCCGGGCCGGGTCAGCCAGACAGACAGACAGACAAACAAGCAGACAGACAGACTGATAGATAGATAGATCCCCTCCAGGGCCTGGGCGAAGCCGGGCCGGGTCAGCTAGTGTATATATATATATATATATATATATATATATATATATATATATATATATATATATATATATAGAGAGAGAGAGAGAGAGAGAGAGAGAGAGAGAGAGAGATGTACTCTTGAATGGATGTACTGAGTAACAGATGCATTGTTTGGTTGATCGGTGCAGCAATTGGTTAGGGTATTTATTTACGCAATTTTAAATTAAAGCTGCGTCGGTTGCTGTATTGATTGGTTGATGCTAATCTGGTTAAATATGAACAAATATGATATGGTGATCATGAAAAAAACTTCTCTGCACTTTATTTATTTACAAACCTCGGTGCTTATTTTTCATATATCAAGGTATAGCCTAAAGATGCTATAATGAATTAGAAATGGCGAATCCCTCAAAACTGATCATCAGAAATCAAAATTATACTTGTCTATTTCAACGCATAAACAAGAATGGAAGGTGTCGTTGGTAACTGCGGATTGGTAATAAGAAACGAAAGACGATACAAGAGTCGGACAAACCTGCTTCTCCTTCACGGCAATTCGCGCTAACACGGGAAGCAATCACAAAATTGGGTTGGATTGTACTACCCCATCCACCCTATAGTCCCGATATGGGAACCCTCTGATTTTTATCTTTCTAATCGGTCCACTTAAAGATGCACCCCGTGCGACAAGGGTTTAAGACGATGAAGGAGTGATCCATGCTGCGACAAAATGACGATCAAGACGACATCTGGTTAGGCTATGAAGATATGCACTTGTTTCGCACTGGCATCAAGCTGTAGGAGTTGATGGGGATTATATTGAATAATACCAATGTTTACATGACACATACATATATATTGTGAACATATTTCATGCTTTTTGAATAAACAGCTCCTGAGAAAAACGACGTGGTGCATGTCTTTCTGAACGTCACTCGTACACAGCATAGGGAAATGTTAAGAAACTCCGTTCGTCAAACTATAAAAGGTTATATTTAAGAAAAGGAAGCCAAGAGATAATGATACATGTGGCTGAAGAAATCTTTGATTCAGCGAACAAAAGAAAACGTAATGAAAAGAACGGTCTTTGGTTTACTGGATCAAGACTGCTGATCATATTCCTTCATGCCACCGTTCCAATCCATCTAGCATAATTTCTCTTAGTCTGCTTCTGCCTCTCTTCCCCTCGATCTTTCCAGTTGTCACGATATTCTCCAATGCCTCTCTTTTCATCACATGACCAAAGAGAGCTGTTTGTTTCTTTCTTAGTGTTGTATATAGTGTTCTAGTTTCATTAGCCTCTTTCGGGCAGTCGTTGTTTGTTACTCTGGCAGTCCAAGGTTTTCGCAACATTCGTCTCAGAAACCACATTGTTGTTGCTTCCAAGCTCTTCCTAATTTGTTCATTTACATTCCAAGATTCACAATCTTACAGCAAAACAGGTTCCATAACGCACTTCAGCACTATCATTCTTACATTCAATGATAATGCTTATTGCATACATATTCTTTATATTCTGAAATACAACTTGTGCTTGCTCTATTCGGCTCTTAATCTCTATTGTACATCTTCCATCTGATGTTATAAATGTCCCTAGGTATCTAAAATTATCCACTTGGTTAAGAATTTTTCCTTCTATTTCTATGTCACATTTTGCTGTCACCATTTTCTTTGATATCACCATTGTTAATGTTTTCTTGATATCCAAGGAGAGTCCTTTCTTTGCATTCTAGGTTACTACAATGTCCAACAATTGTTGTAGATCTTTTGTGTTATCCACCACCAATATTGTGTCATCTGCATATCGTATATTGTTTATATTATAAACCCCGAATAGTGTTCCTGGCTTCTCTTTGATCTCTCTCATTATTACTTCGCTATAGAGGGATAAGAGATCCGGTGACAAAACATATCCTTGTCGTACTCCCAGCCATATTTGTTCATAATTGCCCTCTTTATTTCCCATTTTAATTGCTGCTACTTGGTTCCAGTAAATATTTTTCTACTATTATGAGATCTTTCCCATCAATGTTAATTATCTTCTAAGATGTTAATCATTTCATCGTGTTTTCACTTTATCAAATGCCGTAGTATAATCTATGAAGCACAAATATATGTCTTTATGCATTTCTACTGATCTTTCTCTTAGTATCCGTAATGTATATACTGCATTGTTTGTACCTTTCCTTTCACACATCCATACTGTTCTTCACCAATGCCTATTTTTATTTACTTTCTTGTTCTTCTCATAATTCCAGTTAGAAGCGTAGTGACATAGTGTATGAGGTTAATTGTACGAAAATCTTCGCATTCAACTGCTCCTGGTCTTTTTGGTATAGCTATAAACTACAGAAAAAAAGAGTGTTGAGGGGTTACATAGAGCCTGTTCTTTTGTATGGATGTGACACTTGGACAATGAGCAGTCAAGCTGAAAAACATCTGATGGCTGCAGAAATGTGGTTTCTGAGGAAAATGCAATGAATACCATGGACAGACAGAAAAACCAATGACCAAGTACTACAGGAGACAAATGAAAATCGTAAATTGATTAGAGAAATTAGGCGCAGACAGTCAAAATGTTTTGGACATGTTATGAGAAGAAATGAATTGGAGAACTTGGTGAAAACTGGCAAGATCGAAGGGAACAGACCAAGAGGAAGACCGAGAGGAAAATACCTGGATGGCTTGGCCACATGGCATGGACGAGACAGGAACACTGAGCTGATCCACGACTCTGGTGATCGAGTGAAATGGCGAGTCATGACCGCCCACGCTTTCCGGCATGGCACATGATTGATTGATTGATAAATACAGATTTCAGACCTGCAAAACCTCATAATTACACTCATATTCTTAACCTCTTTTCCCCCCTCTCTTTAATCTTACTTTTATTTGTCCGCATAGTGTTACATGATCACTATTACCGTCAGCACCAGGCATTGTCTTTACATTAATTAACGCATTTCTAAATCTTTTATTAATACGTATGTAGTCAATTTGGTTAAGTATTTTCTTATCAGGTCTTTTCCATGTGTCAATCGTATTTTATGGTGTTTAAGCCATGTGTTTCCAATTATCATATCATTGATACTTGCCCATTGTATTAGTTGCTTCCCTCTTTCATTTATTGTACCTAAAACTGTTTTCCCAACTACATCCTCCATATTCCCCTTTCCTACTTCTACATTAAAATCTCCCAGGGTTATTTTTATTTCTTGTGATTTAATTTGAGACATTGACACTTCTACTTCATCATAAAATTGTTGTATTTCTTTATCACTACTGCTTGTTTTTGGTGCGTATACTTATGCACTCATAACGTGACGTGACGTGCGTGAGAATTAGTAGCGGTTCTCTCAGCGTCGGTAACTTACGGGGTATGTGAGCCTGTCGCTCAGAAAGCAATGGCAAACTACTGAGCGTAATCTTGCCAAGAAATCAATAATCAGCTGAAAGATGCTGATGTTGACAGCGATGCCCTGTAAAGGATATGCGAAATATACATACTTGTGCAATATTGATATGTATTGGCTTGCCTTTCACTTTGACCATAATAACTCTATTTGGAATACACCAGTAACTATTAATTGACTCGGCTGTCTGTTTATCAAATATTAGTCCTGCTCCTTTTTCGTGTATATCCCTCCAGAATAAATTATTGTATGTTTGTAGGTTATGATTTTGCGTGATCCCTTCCATCTCATCTCACTTATGCCTTGGATATTCAATTTCATGCTTTCCTTTTCACTTATAACATTGTGCGGGACGCAGAGGTGTTTCCAAGGCACCAGGGCTGGGTTCTACACTGGCCAAGACCTATTGACGCGTCCTCGCCGAGCGTCCTGGCAACAGGTCCCTTCGGGGTCCTGGCTAAAGTCAATAGGATCGTTGATTCCTCCGAAATCGGAGAGTATCTGCCAGCATGGCGAGGAACCACCAGTCTGCACACCAATAAGTCAGACATGGGACAACGGATACTCACGCAAACCTCAGGTCCTGTATGACATCACACTGATGTTGGACAACAGGATGCCTTCATCCGACATACAGGACTTCACGCTGGAAATAACAGCCAGCGAACACAAGCAAGCAAGCATAACATTGTGGAACTTTCCAAGCTCATTTAAGGTTATAAAATTCCATGTACCTATTTGAAATGTATTTATATTTTGTTATGATTGTGTCTTCACTAGTTGGATGACGGTCTGGTGTCACCTGTGACTAATGGCCGTCCTTACCAGACGAGGATGCCCTAAGACAGCCATTGACGTCGTTTAATGTCTCTGAAATGTGTTTTGTCACGAAGTCTTGGGAAGATGATGTGGTAGTTTCCCATTGCCTTCCACATCCACATGGAGGTTTGTTACCTCAGCCTCTGACAAGCCATTTCCGGCCAACAGGACAAGTGAGTGCTCTGCTCAGCTGCTGAGCTGTCCACTTGTTTCGGTGAAAACGCGGTCATTTTTGAATCTGGTTGTAGGAGAAGTTGACTTTGACTTGCAGTTTATATACGTATTTATATAGCGTCTTCTCTGATTGTACATCAAGGTAACGCAAACCAATATTGTTGTTGATGATTTTTCTTTTGCAGAGATTTCATCTTGTGATGATCTGCTATAAAAGAATGGTATACAGAAACAAAAAAGTTCGTGAAAGGAGCAATGCAACAAAACTGAAAATAATTGTGTGTAAGTTTTTAAAACAGTCAAATCTGTGAGTTGGGAAAAAGAGAAAGAGAAAGAAAACAGAGTAAATGTAGGATGCTTGGGGGAAAAGTGAGTATTAATGGAAGGGAGCTCTATAATAATGAAATGGAATGTACACAAAATAGAGTTATATGATAGAGACACATTTTAACTAACAAGAAAATTAATTTAAAAATTTATCAATTCTAAAAGAAGTCGCTGGTGCAATCAAACATTTGAAAGAAAGGAAAACCTGCTAAATGATTTAGAAATACTGGGGCAATGTGGAATAGAATTAATAGCTAAATTGTTGAATAGTATTTACAATAGTGGGCATGTACCTTGTCGAGTGGTAGGAGTCTGTATTGACAACTACACCCGAAAGACGGGGAGCTAAGGAATGCACACAAAATTAGCGCTCCCGGTCACATAAACCATGCCATCAACATTCTACTCTCAGTTGCAACGGGACGACCAAGAAGGGAGGTACACGTGGAAACTGGGGAAGTACAGCACAGATTTGTACAAGGACAAGTCACAAACAACTAGAATCTATACATTCCGACCTCTGTTAGAAGAGATCAATAGAGACCCAGACAGACTTAAACTTGTGATTGATAACAGTGTGGCATAGTGACAACAATTAACATGTTGGAAGGTATTGCAGTTGTTTTTTTGTTTTTTTTGCATATACCCCGTAAGTTACAAAAGCGGCGAGAACTGCTACCGATTGTCGTGTAGGTTACGTTACTCACAAGAATATATGAGATTACGGAGAAAGACGTTAACTCCTAGGCCAAGGAGACGGGCTATTGCAGTTTATGCGAGATATAATTATATATACTGGAGACAAGTTAGTTAGGTGCATGTCCGTTACATGACGTAGCAGTCAACGTCAGCATTCTTCCGCTGTTCATGATTCCTGTGCAAGTTTTACGTTCAATAGTTTGCCATTGATTTCTGAACCACCGGCACCCATACCATTTCCTAACAAATCAACACAGCTGTGTTTCAAACGTGGGTTTGCAAGCTTACGAACTGCGTCCGTAACCTTCGCCACGGAGCCGATACTGGAGATAATCAGCGGTAATTTAAATGGTAAATAAAGCGAGTAACTAAAACCAAATGAAACAAGAGTGCGCTGCGTTTTGTTGCCGGGTCTCTTGTCTGTGTGTTAAACAATGTTAGTTGCAAATCCTTTACAGGACGTTGCAGTCAACACCGCCATTTCTTTTGCTGTTGTGATCTCTTGGCAAGTTTACGTCCAGTAGTTTGCCATTGCTTTCTGAATGACCGGCACCCATACCATTTCATAAAAAACCAACGCAACGCAGTCTGCAGCTAAATCGCGCGCAGCTGTGTTTTGAACGCGGGTATGCGGGATCACGAACTGCGCCCGTAAATACTTCGCCATGGAGCCGACCTATCTGCGTGGCGAAGCAATATTGAGATACTTTAAATAGAGGCCAGGAATGATGGTTAAGGGGCATTATGTAAGCAATCTTCGCCATGCAGCTGAGAATTATTGAAAGCTCAACACACGAAAGATCTGATGAGAGTTGAGGGCCATCATGCAAGCAATCTTCGCCATACAGCTGAGAATTATTGAAAGCTGAACACACGAAAGATCTGATGAGAGTTGAGGGCCATCATACAAGCAATCTTCGCCATGCAGCTGAGAATTATTGAAAGCTGAACACACGAAAGATCTGATGAGAGTTGAGGGCCATCATGTAAGCAATCTTCGCCATACAGGTGCGAATTATTGATATCTGAACACACACAAGATCTGATGAGAGTTGAGGGGTATAATGTAAACAATCTTCGCCATACAAGTGAGAATTATTGAAAGCTCAACACACGAAAGATCTGATGAGAGTTGAGGGGCATCATGTAAGCAATCTTCGCCATGCAGCTGAGAATTATTGAAAGCTCAACACACGAAAGATCTGATGAGAGTTGAGGGGCATCATGTAAGCAATCTTCGCCATACAGTGAGAATTATTGATATCTGAACACACAAAAGATCTGATGAGAGTTGAGGGGTATAATGTAAACAATCTTCGCCATACAAGTGAGAATTATTGAAAGCTCAACACACGAAAGATCTGATGAGAGTTGAGGGGCATCATGTAAGCATTCTTCGCCATGCAGCTGAGAATTATTGAAAACTGAACACACGAAAGATCTGATGAGAGTTGAGGGCCATCATGCAAGCAATCTTCGCCATGCAGCTGAGAATTATTGAAAGCTGAACACACGAAAGATCTGATGAGAGTTGAGGGGCATCATGTAAGCAATCTTCGCCATACAGGTGAGAATTATTGATATCTGAACACACAAAGGATCTGATGAGAGTTGAGGGGTATAATGTAAACAATCTTCGCCATACAAGTGAGAATTATTGAAAGCTCAACACACGAAAGATCTGATGAGAGTTGAGGGGCATCATGTAAGCATTCTTCGCCATGCAGCTGAGAATTATTGAAAACTGAACACACGAAAGATCTGATGAGAGTTGAGGGCCATCATGCAAGCCAATCTTCGCCATGGCAGCTGAGAATTATTGAAAGCTGAACCACGACGAAAGATCTGATGAGAGTTGAGGGGCATCATGTAAGCAATCTTCGCCATACAGGTGAGAATTATTGATATCTGAACACACACAAGATCTGATGAGAGTTGAGGGGTATAATGTAAACAATCTTCGCCATACAAGTGAGAATTATTGAAAGCTCAACACACGAAAGATCTGATGAGAGTTGAGGGGCATCATGTAAGCATTCTTCGCTATGCAGCTGAGAATTATTGAAAGCTGAACACACGAAATATCTGATGAGAGTTGAGGGGCATCATGTGAGCAATCTATGCCATACAGGTGAGAATTATTGATATGTGAACACACGAAAGATCTACAACATTTTTCACAGGTACGAGGGTAAGTTAATAAGTAAGTCACAAATGGTTGTAGAAAAATAACTAAATATGATAACAACTTGAAACTAGTTTATTTTTATACATACAGTGTCCCTTTATTTCTCAACATAATTTCCACCAACATTGATGCACTTGTCCCATAGTTTTATCAATTCTCCCAAACCATCTGCATAAATCTGCGTGCGCTGTTTTAATTTACCGGCCATCCCACAGAACTGTGTGACTTACTTATTGACTCGCCCAACTTTTTCTACCAAACTATGGAAATCGCTAGAGGCTAAGTCCACTGATAACACATCTTGGCGGGAGACATTTCGCGAATGACGCCGAAGTTGAATGCGAAGTGAAAACGTGGTTTAAAAACAGAGTACGCAGTTCTATGCAGTCGGTATTTTGAGGACTGATAAAACGATGGGATAAGTACTTCAATGTTGGTTGAAATTATGTTGAGAAATAAAGGGACAATGTATGTATACAAATAAACTGGTTTTAAGTTGTTATCCTATTTAGTTATGTTTCTACAGCCATTTGTGACTTACTTATTAACTTATCCCCGTAGCAACAAAGCGTGCAAATAGGGGACGTTCCTTGAATAACAAGAAAAATGAAACAATGATTCCCCCCCCCCCTTACTTTCTCTCTCTATCACAAACACACACACACACACACACACACCCACACACACATGAGAAATGTGATGTAAAACCAAAAAAAAAAAAAAAATAAGAGGAAATGCTCAATCAAATGAGGAAATGACAACACCCAAGGGCAATGATGACATCAGATTGAAGATGTGTGACAGAGATTACAAGCAGAACATGTCAAGCAAACGTTGCAAAAAATGACCGTTCTATAACAGGAAACACTCTGATCAATTGTCCAGGTACAACAGTGGAAGATAAACTCTATGCACCGCTGAGTGAACTAAAAAAGACTGTTAGATTCATACAAGAGACAACATTGCATTTATAGACATATTTCAAGCGAACGAAAGAAGAAGAAGAAGAACTTTCCAGGTAGTAACTGCGGCATGTTTGAAAAGTGTGAAATCATTTGTACAAAGTTCTGCATGGTCGTTCTCGAATGTTGCCTGCTGTCAAGAATCATATGACTAGTGTAGCAGATTATTGAGTATCCTTCAAGTCGTCAGTGTACAGTTTGTAGTTTTGCAAACACATTGTCACCCACAATGCCATGGGCGATATTTAACTCACTCGCAACATGTCTCCGCAGGTGGGTTTTCTCCAGCATGGGACACTGTGACATGTTGTAGATTGAGTTGCCAGAGGACCTAGTTGTAGTGTTCTCTGGAGATATATCTTGAATAATAAATAACAAGATAAAGGATATGATTTAGCACGTTTTGTCTAGAGGTCACTCAAATGAGCTAATCATTCCCGCAATAGCCTTTTTGGAGAACATTTTTCCTTGGCTCAACCCCCACTGTGAGACTACTATGCATCTACACAGAAATTTATAAAAGAAGTAAAAGGTTCCCTTAAGGCCAGAAAAGATCTGAACTATTAGCGCCTGTACAACTGAGGATCCCTCTCACTCATTATAATGTTGCCAGTGTGCTGTTCGTCCGTCACCTAGATCTCTTCTTTCTTTATTTTGTCAGTATGACCTATATCAGTTCAAGTAGTCCTTCAATTTTGCAGACAAACAAACTTCAACAATAACTGTACATTACATCTGTTAGACAGGACATCTACATGACAGTTTCTTGACAAAAGTGGAACATACATTCACAAGGAATTGGTTTACACCACAAGTGTACAAGATAGACATCATGAGACACCTGACAACATCTATACAAGACTTTTCACAATATGTATAACCAACCACAGCACTTAAGACAGTCACCAGAGACAACACTTGACAGCAACTGTACAAGAAATTCACTGGGGACATGTACTTAAAACACTGGTTCAATCATACTGTTTATTGAGCTGATGGTGAGTCTAGTGCTGACCATTGTTCATCCCATTTGTCATGTCAACACCTCAACAAGGTACATACAAAATGTACAAATATGCTAACATGCATGAAGATAACATGATACACCACCTCTCCATTACTCCACCAACTAATAACTCTCATCCACCTCTCCTCTCTAATCACCACTACACCATTCTGTTTACAGTATCTATCTCTATCCTCATCTCATGTCTCTTGGGAATTTAGGAAATCCTATCCATGGGCAACTCAAGGAAGAAACTACTGTTCTGGGTCTGTTGGATCCTTTTATCATCAGCATGGATGTTGGACTAGCTCCAGTTAGCAGCTTTCCCAAAATAAGCTTCATGGCAGATTCATTCCTCTTGAAGACAAGATTTGGTAGGATGATATGAGACTGTCTCTCCCCATTGACCAGACTGTCTGTGAATGCTGATACTGAGATACTTCAAAAGTTGAGGATAACCCTCTCCTGACATTGGGAGATGTATACTCGGTACATGCAAAACATGACTTGCTGAAGAAACCCAGAGATAGGAACAAAATCCAATATACTACAGCCCCTCAGTCAGTCCAATCTCACCTACACTTCAAGTCACATTCTTCAACACTGTGTGAGTACCAGGCTGGAGATTAACCAAGATAAGTCCTAGCTAAACAATCCATTGCACCAGTCATTTCACAAGTTGTCTTGAATGGGGTTAACAACCAGACTTGTTGTTTTCATTCTCAGATGATCCTGATAATTATGATCACTGGAGGCTTCAGAACTATTTTTCTCCCTTATTTATATCCAGCTGTTTGAGAGCTGAGCTGAAAGTCTCTAGGAAATTCCCATATTGTGGGTTCTAGAAGTTTTCACTTATAGAGAGTTGGTTCTGGATTCTGGGACTACTGGTTAGTTTTCCCAGATGATATATGGATGCCTCTCCTCCATCCTCCTGTTCTCTGTGGATATATAGAATGGCACAACATCTCTTCACATGTGTTAAAAGATGATGTTATCATACATTAACATACACAGATGGAGATGGGGAAGGTTAAGGTTGATGATGTAGTGAATTTCACTCTGATGTACTGTGGTAATCACAAGACTATATGCTGAGACAGGGTAGCTTAACACAATTACAAGCATTTATGTGGTCTAAATTCCACCATGTTTGAACCACAGTAGACCTGGGCACAAGGAGGACCAGACACAGTACAGCAATCATTGTGACATAGCAACATGGGACAGGCATTATAAAGGGAAATGGAAAATAGGCATTTACAACTTCAATATGCATTATGTATTAACTAATGGCATTTACCAAATTAGCCGACCAGACATCCATTCCTATGGCTGTGATGTTGGTGCATGAATGTCTTATTCCATATTCACACAGCAATGCCAGACCTCACCCCTTTTCTCAGACAGACCTGACTCACAGGTACATCATCTTTATCATCATCATGTGCTCTCTCCCCACTGAGTAATGTCCACAGTAGGTAACAGAAGCTCAATTGCATAGCAATGGTTCACATATGCACCAAGCACATATGTGGAAAACATGTTTAGTCCTTGTAAGTTTGCATGAGCCATACATTATATTCAGCCAACTAAAACACCGGTTCACACACCTATGGTTCTCTTAGGAACTAGTTTATATGAACCATCCAACAGTAGAGGTAACAGTGTAATACTTAAAAGAGAAATTATAGTAATTCTCTTGAGCTTATAGCGACCAGGCATCACATGGACTTAGCAATTCTGGCGTGCCATCACCGTCCTGTTTACATATGGATATTTGAAGCATCTTTCCTTCCACTAGATGTGAGAGGCTATTTATTAAATCACCAACTCACTCACTCCATCATTCTCTGCGTTTTACCAAGGAACTTGTACATGTTTCATCACTCATTCCCATTCAGACTGCCATTTGTTAACTCGCACGAGAGCAAAAGTACAGTTGATTTAAGAATAAGTCATCCTAGGCATGTAGAATGCACAAGGGGTTTTGGTTTGCGAATCTGCATGAGTGTACTACATTCCTCAAGCATACGCAACCAGTCACAACAAGGGATTGATAGGCACTTGGAGTATACAGCGTGAAAGACGTGTCAAGGTTGAAGAAGCAATATTCAGAATTCTGGCGCACAGAAGTTAGGTTTTCCACTTTCACATATTATTCATAAAATACTCTTATATTCTTCTCTTTCGTACATTAGGTTTAGCCACAACATTAAAGTATGTTTTAAAGTGGTACCTGTTGTCCAGAGAACAATATATTGAATCTACAAGGGCATTGTTGGGTCCTCACATCACTCTAGCGACCGCTCCTGGTGAAATTCCCGCTCCTACTAATTAGATTTTAAAATATGGCCCAGGAATAGCGTGGGCTCATTATTTATGAACCAATCAAAAGACAAGTGCATACCGCCGCCTCCCCCAACTCGTTCTGGAACCTTCGATCTAAGAATAGCCCTTATTTTGGGATGGTCCCTGTTAAGACTCAAAGTATATTTATGAAATGTGTCGGACTGGAAATGGGGATTCTGTTCCATCATGCTACATGGCCCCTCTCTTAGATCTTTCATAGGTATGACAGATGATCACAGAGTCCACAGTTTCCAGATCCCTTAGGTGGTTTTGTCAATTACTCCCTGTCTCCCTTTACCCTACTAGAGTAGTACATTTGGAACTAAGTGATTTTTCTCCTTAAAAAAAAATCTGCCCCAACATTGCATCTGTTGATGAATTTGGTGGCAAACGCAAAGACCATGAAGTTAGCCCTGCATTATGTTCCTTTCAGTCACTGGGAGCATCAGGAGTCCTGACTCCACTCATCTGTGAACTGCTCTTCGATTTACCTCTGACAGTGTTCCACTGCTGACATCCTTGCTATATTTCCTGTTGTGATAAATGATCTCTCTGAGTCACACCATCTCGTAATGTATGAATGTTCCATAGAGATTCATTAAGTGAAGTAATGGCTTTGCAATTAAGCCAACTTCCAGATGACGTTTAGAGAGAATGGTTGCATTCCATGTATCTCTCAACATTTCACCTTATCAGAACTTCATTCTTCCATTCGCCACTGGAAAATGATAATCCTGTGAGAGTGTATTTAACTGAACACTTTCTCCAACAGTAATCTTGGCATTTGGAACTGGGTTAAAATTGTTGATCATCACCGGAGCAAATACAATCTCTTCCGGGTGAACTATAGCAGCCGCTGCAGAACTTGAGACTAAAACCTACTAGCGCAGATTTGGTTAGCGTTGGACCCAGGGTCTACCTTTCCAATAAGCCTCTTGTGTTTGCAGATGGTAGCAATTTCCCATTATATTCCTTTGACTTATTTCTGTAGTCTTACCATAGATTTAGAGGTGCTTGTCGGTTGAGATTCTCTCCTTCCGTTATGCCTCTATTTTGATGTGTTGTGAGAAGTGACAGCATTTTCTCTCCTTAGTTGCTCTATTTTCTAACGTAGCAACCGAATTTTGTAGATGCAGTCAGACTGTGACATCTACTACTACTAATATAGAATTCCAGGTGGAGGTTCCAACTAGTTGTCTTCAGCCATGCTTTAGCTAAGTGCTTTTGAGTGACTGGCAAGTATCCGTTCTTTCTCTCCCACATGAGCAAAACGTTTACCTTGGCGAATATAAGGCGTTTCTTCTCATCCATAGAGAAGTCCGTCATTATCACAGCTACCTTTGAAAGTGTGTGATTATGTGGGTTAGCTTCTTAGTTACCAATATTGACTGGAATTTTGGAAGCCAATTTTTACTGACTTTGAGGATAGGCCTGGCCAGGTCCTGTGAATACACCTCGCATCTCAGTAATAATATAAGATTCCACTGCATAATGCATTGTTCTTATTATATAAAGAGTCGACTGCTGACTTGCAGGGATCTTTATCTTGAAAGTAGTCAGCTGTTTGAAACTGATCTTTCGTTAGTCCACTTTCGCAGACTGTGTATAGAGTGTCAGCTGCTGGAATTGCAGTGAGCTCTACCATATAAGAGTTAACTGTTTAGAAACAGTAATCCTTATTACATTCCTACCATTTTTCCAGGCAGAAAAGTCTTCCCATTGAGAATGAAAAAGGGGAATGACATCAGTTGTTCTCAACTTTGTCCGTCCTTTAATCTCCACCATTTTAAAGGCAGGAACGCTTTCTCAACGGAGGATACATTGACGTCCGACGTCGGAGACGGATCCTGTTATATCTCTTCATGAAATTTTTCAGGTTGTCCATGATGTGCTCCTAGTCGTATGATATGCCAATGACATCAGGTTGGTTATCCATCGTTTTCTGGACACATACTTTGCGTATGCTCTCCACTTCCATATGAATGGCTAGGGGTCCAGTTATTTTGATGGCCTTCCTGGAGATTCAATGAGTTACTTCCTGGTGACGTGGATCCTAGTACACCAGAGAGATTACACCATCGAACAATAGACTAATGTCTTATAGACACCAGACTGTGGTCGGTTTTATATGACCGCCCATGACATCAGGTAGAATCCTCCCTTCATCTCGTCCATTACGTATCAAGTACGCTTAATAATCCCACTACTTCAGGAATGGAAAGTGACGGAGTTGATAAGGATGTTTTCTCCTGGAGATTTCAATTGTGTTCACTTTCTCAGCAGCTTGATCAGGGCTACCGTCAGATTACACAACTGAAGAATAAATCCAGATGTCGAATCGACACTGGACATTAGCCGGTACGAATACTGACTATCACCGAGAGAGATTATTATTGAGGTGTCTTAATGGTTGCCCAAATTTTCCATCAGGGTTCACACTCTCTGCTCTCAGTGTTGCAAGCATGTTATGGGGAGAAGAGAATATAAGGAGTTCTTATTTCTATGTGATGTGGTGACATTAAAAATGTTGTAGTTACAACAATATTTCCCCTCTCTCACCCATGCCAGCAATTAATTTTTGGGATGGAGTAGGCCCCATATTATCTACTGGATCAAGTGTCCTAATTTCAGGGACAAAAATGAATTTCCCCCTGTAATAGCTGTCTCAGTTATATTTAAAATAATTTGTGTTCTCTGGTGTTTCAGGTACCTTAATTTTTGGATACATATATTGAACAACCAGCATGCACAAAATTATACAACATTATTGACAAGCCAATAATCAATTCATTCTGAGAAAAACAAATATCATGGATACAAGCAATTATGTTGACCCATAAGATATTTATACATCATTTTGAGTCTGCTACATTGAATTCCTAACTGATATATTAAAACAGTGATACATGCAATATTATCACTATTAATGAAATCAAACCTTCTAGAGATTTATTGTGGGTTTACATGTCTGGACAGTTGCCCTCATATAAGAGACAGGGTCCATTAAACAACACCATAAAACTTCAAGAATTGGGTCTGATTTGCGAGAGGTCACCCCGGATTTTAATACCAACATAGAGATCCCAAAAGTGAGTCTTATGCAGGGTATACCCAAAGTTTGTATCCCGTCATCAGGGCAACAGGTATGTGAGCCCCTAGCAGGTTATTACCAGGGTTTAAATCCGAGACGAGTGTTCTTTTTCCCAGGGTTTATAGCCTGGAAAGAGCAACCAGTTATGTGACCAGGTTTTCCCAGGGTCTATATCCCGAAAAGAGCCACCCAGTTATGTGACATGTTGTAGATTGAGTTGCCAGAGGACCTAGTTGTAGTGTTCTCTGGAGATATATCTTGAATAATAAATAACAAGATAAAGGATATGATTTAGCACGTTTTGTCTAGAGGTCACTCAAATGAGCTAATCATTCCCGCAATAGCCTTTTTGGAGAACATTTTTCCTTGGCTCAACCCCCACTGTGAGACTACTATGTATCTACACAGAAATTTATAAAGGAAGTAAAAGGTTCCCTTAAGGCCAGAAAAGATCTGAACTATTAGCGCCTGTACAACTGAGGATCCCTCTCACTCATTATAATGTTGCCAGTGTGCTGTTCGTCCGTCACCTAGATCTCTTCTTTCTTTATTTTGTCAGTATGACCTATATCAGTTCAAGTAGTCCTTCAATTTTGCAGACAAACAAACTTCAACAATAACTGTACATTACATCTGTTAGACAGGACATCTACATGACAGTTTTTTGACAAAAGTGGAACATACATTCACAAGGAATTGGTTTACACCACAAGTGTACAAGATAGACATCATGAGACACCTGACAACATCTATACAAGACTTTTCACAATATGTATAACCAACCACAGCACTTAAGACAGTCACCAGAGACAACACTTGACAGCAACTGTACAAGAAATTCACTGGGGACATGTACTTAAAACACTGGTTCAATCATACTGTTTATTGAGCTGATGGTGAGTCTAGTGCTGACCATTGTTCATCCCATTTGTCATGTCAACACCTCAACAAGGTACATACAAAATGTACAAATATGCTAACATGCATGAAGATAACATGATACACCACCTCTCCTTACTCCACCAACTAATAACTCTTATCCACCTCTCCTCTCTAATCACCACTACATCATTCTGTTTACAGTATCTATCTCTATCCTCATCTCATGTCTCTTGGGAATTTAGGAAATCCTATCCATGGGCAACTCAAGGAAGAAACTACTGTTCTGGGTCTGTTGGATCCTTTTATCATCAGCATGGATGTTGGACTAGCTCCAGTTAGCAGCTTTCCCAAAATAAGCTTCATGGCAGATTCATTCCTCTTGAAGACAAGATTTGGTAGGATGATATGAGACTGTCTCTCCCCATTGACCAGACTGTCTGTGAATGCTGATACTGGGATACTTCAAAAGTTGAGGATAACCCTCTCCTGACATTGGGAGATGTATACTCGGTACATGCAAAACATGACTTGCTGAAGAAACCCAGAGATAGGAACAAAATCCAATATACTACAGCCCCTCAGTCAGTCCAATCTCACCTACACTTCAAGTCACATTCTTCAACACTGTGTGAGTACCAGGCTGGAGATTAACCAAGATAAGTCCTAGCTAAACAATCCATTGCACCAGTCATTTCACAAGTTGTCTTGAATGGGGTTAACAACCAGACTTGTTGTTTTCATTCTCAGATGATCCTGATAATTATGATCACTGGAGTCTTCAGAACTATTTTTCTCCCTTATTTATATCCAGCTGTTTGAGAGCTGAGCTGAAAGTCTCTAGGAAATTCCCATATTGTGGGTTCTAGAAGTTTTCACTTATAGAGAGTTGGTTCTGGATTCTGGGACTACTGGTTAGTTTTCCCAGATGATATATGGATGCCTCTCCTCCATCCTCCTGTTCTCTGTGGATATATAGAATGGCACAACATCTCTTCACATGTGTTAAAAGATGATGTTATCATACATTAACATACACAGATGGAGATGGGGAAGGTTAAGGTTGATGATGTAGTGAATTTCACTCTGATGTACTGTGGTAATCACAAGACCATATGCTGAGACAGGGTAGCTTAACACAATTACAAGCATTTATGTGGTCTAAGTTCCACCATGTTTGAACCACAGTAGACCTGGGCACAAGGAGGACCAGACACAGTACAGCAATCATTGTGACATAGCAACATGGGACAGGCATTATAAAGGGAAATGGAAAATAGGCATTTACAACTTCAATATGCATTATGTATTAACTAATGGCATTTACCAAATTAGCCGACCAGACATCCATTCCTATGGCTGTGATGTTGGTGCATGAATGTCTTATTCCATATTCACACAGCAATGCCAGACCTCACCCCTTTTCTCAGACAGACCTGACTCACAGGTACATCATCTTTATCATCATCATGTGCTCTCTCCCCACTGAGTAATGTCCACAGTAGGTAACAGAAGCTCAATTGCATAGCAATGGTTCACATATGCACCAAGCACATATGTGGAAAACATGTTTAGTCCTTGTAAGTTTGCATGAGCCATACATTATATTCAGCCAACTAAAACACCGGTTCACACACCTATGGTTCTCTTAGGAACTAGTTTATATGAACCATCCAACAGTAGAGGTAACAGTGTAATACTTAAAAGAGAAATTATAGTAATTCTCTTGAGCTTATAGCGACCAGGCATCACATGGACTTAGCAATTCTGGCGTGCCATCACCGTCCTGTTTACATATGGATATTTGAAGCATCTTTCCTTCCACTAGATGTGAGAGGCTATTTATTAAATCACCAACTCACTCACTCCATCATTCTCTGCGTTTGACCAAGGAACTTGTACATGTTTCATCACTCATTCCAATTCAGACTGCCATTTGTTAACTCGCACGAGAGCAAAGGTACAGTTGATTTAAGAATAAGTCATCCTAGGCATGTAGAATGCACAAGGGGTTTTGGTTTGCGAATCTGCATGAGTGTACTACATTCCTCAAGCATACGCAACCAGTCACAACAAGGGATTGATAGGCACTTGGAGTATACAGCGTGAAAGACGTGTCAAGGTTGAAGAAGCAATATTCAGAATTCTGGCGCACAGAAGTTAGGTTTTCCACTTTCACATATTATTCATAAAATACTCTTATATTCTTCTCTTTCGTACATTAGGTTTAGCCACAACATTAAAGTATGTTTTAAAGTGGTACCTGTTGTCCAGAGAACAATATATTGAATCTACAAGGGCATTGTTGGGTCCTCACATCACTCTAGCGACCGCTCCTGGTGAAATTCCCGCTCCTACTAATTAGATTTTAAAATATGGCCCAGGAATAGCGTGGGCTCATTATTTATGAACCAATCAAAAGACAAGTGCATACCGCCGCCTCCCCCAACTCGTTCTGGAACCTTCGATCTAAGAATAGCCCTTATTTTGGGATGGTCCCTGTTAAGACTCAAAGTATATTTATGAAATGTGTCGGACTGGAAATGGGGATTCTGTTCCATCATGCTACAGACACACACGGAGACTTTCCTCCCCAGGTCGGTGTTTTTCATGAAATGCCAACAACAAAATTAACTATTATTCCGTGCATCATTTGTGGTTGTATCAATGCAACTCCATATGTTGTTGTCGGCAATACAAGATTGCGTCTTATACAAAACTTGGTTAAAATGCAACCACTCCATCAGTACCGTGTCACAAGGGCTGGGTTGGATGGTACACCTCTCTGCAACCTGCATGGCATGTTGGTTATTGAGTTCATTTACAGCACATGTGTCAAACTCAAGGCCGCGGGCCACATCCGGCCCGCCGTACAATCAAATCAGGCCCGAGAGGTCTCAACCGACGTACAAATATATTCGGCCCAAGAGAGAATTTTAGGCAAAAATATTTTTTTTTTTTTTATGATCACGATATAAATTGCAAATCAAATTCCCTAATTAGCAGCCTTCCGAATGATAGGCTACCCGAGAGCGTTCTCGCTTCAATCAGAATAAGCGAAAATAAAAGTTGTGTAGTGAGTTAGTGTTCGTCGTTATAGTTACCTAACAACGTTCAGTTGCTCGTTTTGGATTGGCGCATACAAAATGAAAGTAATGTAATGCACGGATATTACATCATCTTTTCCCGCTACGGCTAACCTGATATCAATCGAGCCTTCATAAAAGGTGGAAAAAGTGTCCTAGTGGCACGAAATGGAATATTGCTTGGATAGTAAATCCATTATGTGGAAAGTCTTAATCGAAAGCTCACTGTGTGGATGTCATCTGCAGACTGCATTCTTCTGGTTTCCGGAGGAACAGCCTATGGTGAACGGAAGGCCCGATATACGGAAGTGAGGCTAAGCAGCCATGTGCAGGACGTGACGATTCCTTGGGTGAGCCCAGTACCAGAGCGCTGTGTGATGGCTCTGCAAGTATGGAAGCCTCCTTGGATGGCGGGGAATGCCCATGGTCTGCCCCTGCCTTCCCTTGAGGGTTGACCAGGATGTCTTTGGCTGTTCTATATGGGCCAGCTAGGATGGGGGTTAACACCACAACAGTGAGATTCAAACGTCCTAAGAAACCCCCGGGAAGGTTAACCCTGGTCAACAAATGCCCGCAGAATTCGGATGTGTCGGCCTAACGGCGCAAGAACGCAGCTCTGCTGTAAACAGGCACAACGCAGTCACATCCGAAAAAAAAAATCCGGATGAACGCAGAAGAAGAAGATATCGAGCGTCCTGTCGGTAGAAGCACAAACTTTTAAAATCAAAGCTAGCCTTTAAAATGACCAAGAGAAAAGTTGATTCTGAAAGCAGAGCCTTTCAAAGCAACTGGGAGGCTGAATATATGAAAAGTAATTTCGAACCGTTTCGTAATCCATTTGCCTTAGATGTGGAAACTGCACCTGAACATGTGTAGATGGAGTAATAGATGCTGCAGTGTAATGGGGCACTAAAGTACGACACTGTGGGGCCTGCACAGTTCACTTGTTTCATTCCCGAAGAGATGCCCCGGCTTCGTCTACATGCGGCTCGAACCTTGAGCATGTTTGGTAGCACATATCTGTGTGAGCAGCTGTTTTCTGTGATGAAGATTAACAAAACATCACACAGGAGTTGTCTCACTGATCAACACTTGCAGTCCATCATGAGAATCTCAATGACACAAAACATTACTCCCAACATAAACGAACTTGTAGCCAAGAAAAGATGCCAAACATCGTGCTCCGACAAAGTGACATAAGAGTGAAAATGTGTATACCAATGATGTTTTATTATTCAAACTTTTTTTTTTCTGTTTTAATCTATATTAATGTTTCATAAAGCAGTGGCGTCACTGGGGTTGGTGTCACCCAGTGCGGTAAACTCTTGGTGTCACCCCTCTAGACTTTCACCATGGTCTTCTTCCGAGTGTTCCTGTACCATATATAATCGCATATAGTAATGTGTGTAAAATAAGTCAAAAAGTTAATAAGGACATAAGAAAGAAAACAAATTGAACAATATAACTTCAATACTTCAGGTAAAACATAAATAAAGAACTTCGACAAGCACTCTGAGCTCTGAGTCTTATTCATTTAAGCACCAGACGCTCTGCATGGTGGCACCCTGTGCCTGCTCATGTATTTAACAATGAACGGTTATGAAACCCGACTAGACAGAGCTATGTCAAATTTGCAATTTTTTTATTTTGGTGTCACCCCTTGATGGTGTCACCCGGTGCGGCCCGCACCCCCCGCACCCCCCTAGAGACGCCCCTGTCATAAAGGTTTGATTTTCGGCTTATTGAATGTGTATTCTGCCCGGTCCGCAACCTTACGTGTGATTTGAGTCAATCTCTGTATTAAACAGCTTCTCAGCAACAACTTTCACTTCACAACCTTTGCATGTCACAGCTTCTCAGCAACAACTTTCACTTCATACTCTTTGCATGACCCAGCTTTTCGGCAACAACTTTTTTCTCCACAATCTTTGCATAAAACAGCTTCTCAGTACAACTTTTAATTCACAACATTTATACGAACTAGTTTCTCAGCAGCAACTTTAACTTCACAATCTTTGTTTGACACAGTTCTCAGCAACAACTTTCATTTCACAATCTTTGTATAACACAGCCTCTCAGCAATAACATTCACTTCATAATCTTAATAATGACAAAGCTTCTCAATAACAGGTGTCACTTCACAATCTTTGTATGATACAGCTTCTCATTAACAACTTTCACTTCACAATCTTTGCCTGACACAGTTTAGTTACGTTTAGTGTAGGTTAGTCGACGGATCAACATCACGGCACACTGGTGTAACCCATAAGTGCTACGTTCTACCCCTAACTCAAGCCTGAGTCTGGAGAATCTCAGCTCAGTGCACGAACTTCTTAGCACCGGCGAGGATCCTGAAATACTTTGGGTAGATCTTTAACTCGATATTTTGCCAGGCAGTGCTGTTAGGCTACTCTATTTCGATTTCCAATGCCAAGGGTTGTTTTATGTGCGCAACAATACACACGGGCGCCCGAACTCACTACCCAGAGACCAGGGGAAATTTTGTTACTAGAAGTCCACGTGAAAAAATCCCGGCCCTCACCAGGGCTTGAACCCGGGACCTCCAGCACTCGAGGCGGACACCATATCTTGAGACCACTCACAGCTTTTCAGCAACAACTTTCACTTTACAACCTTTGTATGACACAACTTCTCAGCAATAACTTTCACTTCACAACCTTTTCATGACACAGCTTCTCAGTCACAACTTTCACTTCACAATCTTTGTATGTAAAAGCTTCTCAGCAACAACTTTTCTACTAGTTAAATTGAGCGGCAGACCTTTTGGCATAAATGTTATTCAGGTATATGCCCCAACGGGAGAATCCAGTGAGGATAGTGTAGAGGAATTTTATAATGCCATAGAGTCTGCTTTAAAGAAATGTAAAAATTCAGAAATAAACATCATAATAGGGGACTTCAATGCAAAAGTATGAAATCAAGATGATAGATACACAGTAGGAAACCATGGTTTAGGAGAGAGAAATAAAAGAGGATACAGACTTGTAGAGTGGGCAAAAGAGCAGGAAATGATTGTAGGAAACACCTGGTTTAAGCAACACCCTAGAAAATTATGGGCATGGAGGAGTCCTGATAGCAGGATTATAAACTAGATTGATTACATTCTGATTAGCAGAAGATTTAGAAATGCGCTAACAGTAGCAAAAACAGTTGTCAGTGCTGATTGTTACAGTTACCACAGATTACTTACAGGAACATTGAGGATAAAGTTAAAGAAAGTCAAGTATATAACAGGAAACACTAAATATGATTTGTGTACATTGAGTAACGACAAGGAAATACAAAACAAATTCAACATAGAAGTACAGAACAGATTTCATATATTGTCTGATCTACAGATCCTATTCCAGGATGTGGATGATCAATGGGAAATGCTGAAGAATTCAATCAGTTTGGCTACAGAAACAACTATTCCAAAATTAAAGATGGTGGGTCGTAAGAAATGTATGACTGGAAAAATTTTACAACTAATGGAAACAAGAAGACTCAACAAAAATAATACTGCCAAATATGAAGAAATTCAGAGACAAGGCAGAATATTATGTAACGAGGCAAAATAATCATGGCTTGAGAAAAATTGCTTAAAAATTGAAAAACAACACAACAGTCAAAATACCAAATTAGTGCACAAAAGAATTCAGGAACTTACTAGTAAAAGAACAAGTACATCAGCAGGCTTTCTAAAAACTAAAGATGGCAAAATCATAGTACAAAAAGATCAGAGTATACATGCATGGTCAGACTATGTGAAAAATCTTTATGATGATAACAGAGATGAACAGTATGATATTAGATTTAATAATGAAGGACCGCCACTTTTGAAGATATACCTTCTGAATTATGTAATTCTGAATTTATTGCAATACCAAAGAAATCAGGAGCCTTGGAATGTGATCAACATAGAACAATTAGTATAATGAGTCACATCACAAAGATTTTGCTACGAATTATCATGCAAAGAATGAGGACGAAAATTCAACCAGAAATAGGGGAAGAACAATGTGGGTTTGTAGAAGGAAAGGGTACAGTAAATGCTGTGTATATGCTGCGATCAGTTATTGAACGTTCTATAGAAATAAACAAAGATATTCATCTTTGCCTTATTGACAACACAAAGGCCTTCGATAGAGTAAGACATATCACCATGGTAGATATGCTTGCAGATCTACAAATTGATGGGAAAGACATTAGACTTATGAAAAACCATATATTGGAAACAACAAGCTGCCATAAGGATTAATAATGAAGTGGGACAATATCAGCTTATTAAGAGAGGTGTTAGGCAGGGATGGGTAATGTCTCCAGATCTTTTTTCCCTATACAGGGAAAATAATTTCAGAAATGTAGAAGATATAAATGGTGTCAGTATTGTAGAACGAAACATCAATAACATTAGATATGCAGATGATACAGTATTGATTGCAGACAATGAGCAGGATCTGCAACAATTAGTAGATGCGGTTGTTGCACACGTGAACAACTGGGGTTAGAATTAAATTGTAAAAAGACACAGATTATGGTCGTCACTAGGAAGAACGAATTACCACAACGTAAAATGCAAGTAAATGGGAATATTCTTCGACAAGTGAATCATTACAATTATCTCGGAACAGTCATAACATCTGATGGGAGGTGCCTTGTAGAGATTAGAACGAGAATCGACATGGCGAAAGTAGCGTTTAGCAAGATGAAAAACATACTGACCAATAAAAAGATGATACCGTATTGATTGCAGACAATGAGCAGGATCTGCAACAATTAGTAGATGCGGTTGTTGCACACGTGAACAACTGGGGTTAGAATTAAATTGTAAAAAGACACAGATTATGGTCGTCACTAGGAAGAACGAATTACCACAATGTAAAATGCAAGTAAATGGGAATATTCTTCGACAAGTGAATCGTTACAATTATCTCGGAACAGTCATAACATCTGATGGGAGGTGCCTTGTAGAGATTAGAACGAGAATCGCCATGGCGAAAGTAGCGTTTAGCAAGATGAAAAAACATACTGACCAATAAAAAGATGTCAATTAAAATGAGAAAAGAGTGTTGAGGTGCTACATAGAGCCTGTTCTTTTGTATGGATGTGAAACTTGGACAATGAGCAGCCAAGCTTGAAAAACATCTGATGGCTGTAGAAATGTGGTTTCTGAATGCAAAGAATACCATGGACAGATAGAAAAACCAATGACCAAGTACTACAGGAGACAAATTAAAATCGTTAATCCGTTAGAGAAATTAGACGTAGACAGTCAAAAGTTTTTAGACATGTTTTGAGAAGAAATGGATTGGAGAACTTGGTGACAACTGGCAAGATCGAAGGGAACAGACCAAGGGGAAGACCGAGAAGTAAATATCTGGCTGGCCTGGCCACATGGCATGGTCGAGACAGGAACACTGAGCTGATCCACGACTCTGGTGATCGAGTGAAATTGTGAGTCATGACCACCCACGCTTTCCGGCATGACACATGATTGATTGAACAACTTTTATTTCACAATCTTTGTATGAAATAGCTTCTCAGGAACAACTTTCACTTCACAACCTTTGTATAACACGGCTTCTCAGCAACAACTTTCACTTCACAATCTTTGTATGAAACAGCTTCTCAGCAACAACTTTCACTTCATAATCTTTGTATAACACGGCTTCTCAGCAACAACTTTCACTTCATAATCTTTGTATGAAACAGCTTCTCAGCAACAACTTTCACTTCACAATCTTTGTATGAAACAGCTTCTCAGCAACAACTTTCACTTCATAATCTTTGTATGAAACAGCTTCTCAGCAACAACTTTCACTTCACAATCTTTGTATGAAACAGCTTCTCAGCAACAACTTTCACTTCATAATCTTTGTATAACACGGCTTCTCAGCAACAACTTTCACTTCATAATCTTTGTATGAAACAGCTTCTCAGCAACAACTTTCACTTCACAATCTTTGTATGAAAACAGCTTCTCAGCAACAACTGTTACTTCACTCACATTGCAAAATTATATCTCACAACCTGCACCAAACTTTTGCTCTCTGAACTCCTGTACACATCCATTAAATGACAGACTATTTTTCGAAGGCCTGGCTTCAGGCATCTATAGCTGAGACTGGTTTGACATACCGTGTGAGACTGCGATGACACAATGTTGTCTCCCAACTCAACATGTGACTAGAATATTCCCCTAAGTGCACCATCCTGTCTCCATGGGGTGGATGAGTCATCGGAGATTACCTTAATGCTCTAATTATGGGCACGTTCAGTTGAGTCAGAGGTCGATTATCGTCTGGACATAATACCTTATCCTTCGATTGGACATAATACTTTATCTATCCCAATTTCTTTGTTTGTAGATGAAGCGTAGCTCGTGGCGGGAAAGTACTTTTCTTACTGTCAGAAAATGACATGGCAAGCAACGTGGACAATATTTGGTTTGCTGGGAACAAAGGACATAAAAATGCCATGGAGCGCATCACAAGTCGGGACAGGACCTACAAATGCCGGGGTATTAGCTAATCCTAAAAATGGTGAAATATGTTCTTATACGCGCAATAAAACCATTTAATTTTAATTAGCGTATGCTAATATATACTCAAGATATCTTTATAGTGATAATAAAGACAAAAACATGACATGTCCTAAAATGCTTGCTATAGTCGTTAATTATACGCAGACATTATTGCCTTCACAACAACTGACAATCTGCAGGACATACCACTTCCAGTCGCTACTTAGCCACTGACAACCGTAGGCGATTATCATCATCATCATTGTTATCATATGCCATGCCGATAAGCGTGAGCAGTCATGTCTCGCCACCTCACACGATCACCAGAGTCGTGGATCAACTCTGTGTTCTTGTCTCGACCATGCCATCTGGCCAAGCTATCTAGATATGTATCTCTCTGCCTTCCACTTGTTCTTTTTCCTCTCAGTCTTGACAGCTGTAACAAAGTTCTCTAGTTTATTCCTTCTCATAACGTGCCCCAAACGTTTTGCCTGATTACGCCTAATTTCTATAATTAATTTACGGTTTTTATTTATCTTTTGTATGGCTTTCTCATTGGTTCTTCTGTCTGGCCGTGGTTTTCTTTTCATTTTCCCCAGACACCACATTTCCACTGCCTTTAGATGTCTTTCAGCTTGTTTGCTCATTGTCAAAATTTTACATCCATACAAAAGTACAGGTTCTGTGTAGCACTTCAACACTCTTTTTCTCATTGCAGTTGGCATATTTTTATTGGTCAATATGCTTTCCATTTTGTTAAAAGCTACTTTAGTCATGGCGATCCTTGTTCTAATCTCTTCAAGACACTTCCCATCAGTTGTTATGACTGTTCCGATTACTGAACATATCATGATGCTAGCCGTTGCTTTTTTCAGTCATTATTGTGGTCCTCGTAAAAAATGACCACCGTCAACTTAATGTGTCCAGCCCACACACCAGCCCTCATTAGCATATTGTGGCCTCGCAATAATTGTGTTTGTTGTGTCCTTTAAAGAACATCGCAATCAATCCCGACATTCTTTAAACTATTTGTGATTTACTAGGTAAATTTTACGTTCAGCAGTTTGCCATAGTTTTCTAAACGACCGACGCTCATACTATCGAGATCAACGCAATGTGTTCTGCATTTACATCATCTGCAGCTGGTTGCAGCACCTCGATTCGGTGTGTAGGGGAATTGTGAAACGCGTTCACTGACCCTGAGCCACAGCGCCGGCCAGGCTATAATCTTATAATTTTAATGTGCCGCAGAATAAATAGGCCTTCGTCGGTATACTATAACCTTCTTAGACATTGTCCTTCATGAACATTTTGTGACCTCCACAGAAATAGGCCCCTAATTGTCGTGACCTTAAAAGAACCAATGTAGTTATAAACGTATTGTAGTCTTGCTACAAACATGTCCCTCAGAAATACGACTAAACCGCCCATAAACGGGAAGAGCAGAGGTTCGAATACGACGAGAACCACAGACGAAAGACTGGTGTACCATGTTTCGCAGTCGTTGAATCCCTCAATCATCTAACCAAACGCGCAATCATGTCCCTCCAGCGAACAATTGCCATAAAATGCGATTTCTGTGGGGCCATTCTTCGAATAGAGAGCTCATGTTTATGTGCTTGTCCATGGGGAATTTATGACTTGAAATCTCCAGGAAGACGTGCGAGCAGTGGGCCTGTCAGATTCTCATCTCCACAGCCAGAGTTTGTTCAATATTTGGACTCTGGTTTTTGACAATCGATAATCGCGGTGTTAAATTTGCTGTTTCTCCATATAGCGCCGAGATAGTCCGGGCGTTAGGAGGTTAGGCCTTCATGGCTATGTATACATGCGTTTCAGGAGCGCTTCAAGTCACCCAGTTGTAAAATAGATATCTAACTCTGCTCTGGTGTTGAGGATATAATTCGACGAATGACACATTAGTACGTTACTTCATCTTGTCGACGATTAGTATATGTGATTGTTTGGCGTTCATCGAAACAGACTAAGGAATAAAAAACTACAGGACGCACTAGACAACATAAAAATTGAAATCTTAAGTTACCGACCGAGACCTGAACACGTCACCTGAACATGACGACAGCGTCGCGCTACAGGAACAAGTGTACTTCGAAGCATCACCATCTAGACACAACGCTTCACCATATAGACACAACGCTTCACCATCTAGACACAGCGCGTCACCATCTAGACACAACGCTTCACCATCTAGACACAACGCTTCGCCATCTAGACACAACGCTTCGCCATCTAGACACACCGCTTCACCATCTAGATACAACGCTTCGCCATCTAGACACATCTAGACACAACGCTTCATCATCTAGACACAACGATTCACCATCTAGACATAACGCTTCGCCATCTAGACACAACGCTTCACCTTCTCGACACATCTAGACACAACGCTTCACCATCTAGACATAACGCTTCACCATCTAGACACAACGCTTCGCCATCTTGACACACCGCTTCACCATCTAGACACACCGCTTCGCCATCTAGACATAACGCTTCACCATCTAGACACACCGCTTCGCCATCTAGACATAACGCTTCACCAAAGGATATTTATTATTAGATGTGACATACGCAGTATTGGTTAGCCGATAGGACACTGACACCGTCGGGCACGAAGTTACTGTGACATTACTTTGTGTCATGAAGTTACTGTGGTATTACATTCTATTTGTTGCATACCTGTCTTTCACGTGGGTTTGAACAACTCACACACTACATATTACACACTTGGGGTGGCAGAACATATCACACACCTGGGGTGGCAGGACATATCACATACACGGGTGGCAGGACATATCACATAACTGGGGTGGCAGGACATATCACATACAGAGATGGCAGGGCATATCACATAACTGGGGTAGCAGGACAAATCACATAACTGGGGTGGAAGAACATATCACATAACTGGGGTGGCAGGACATATCACATAACTGGGGTGGCAGGATATATCACATACAGGGGTGGCAGGGCATATCACATAACTGGGGTGGCAGGACAAATCACATAACTGGGGTGGAAGAACATATCACATTCATGGGGTGGCAGGACATATCACATAGCTGGGGTGGCAGGATATATCACATAGCTGGGGTGGCAGGACATATCACATAGCTGGGGTGGCACAACATATCACATAGCTTAGGTGGCAGGACATGTCACATAACTGGGGTGGCAGGATACATCACATAACTGGGGTGGCAGGACATATCACATATAAGGGGTGGCAGGACATATCACACACCTGGGGTGGCAGGACATATCACACACCTGGGGTGGCAGGACATATCACATACCTGGGGTGGCAGGACATATCACATATATGGGGTGGCAGGACATATCACATACCTGGGGTGGCAGGACATATCACATATATGGGGTGGCAGGACATACCACATAACTGGTATGGCAGGACATATCACATAGCTGGGGTGGCAGAACATATCACATAGCTGGGGTGGCAGGACATATCACATAACTGGGGTGGCAGAACATATCACATAACTGGGGTGGTAGGACATATAATATAGCTAGGGTGACAGGACATATCACATAGCTGGGGTGGCAGGACATATCTCATTACTGAGTTGGTGAAACATATCACACTCCTGAAGTGTATGTCTGGTCTTTCTTTCTTTCTTTCTTTCTTTCTTTCTTTCTTTCTTTCTTTCTTTCTTTCTAGCACTGCTGACGTAATGGTTAGGACGTTACGCTTTCAGTGTTTCTTTCTTTGTGTCTTTCTTTTTTCTTTCTTTCCTTTCACTATCCTTTCCTCTGACTATACCGTTCATTCCACCGGCCATCTCACCTCATAAGGCCAACCCTAAAATAGGCGCAGGCCCAACATGTCACACTCTAGTGGCTGTGGCCGCTATGAGACTTCCTTGACCGTGATCTACTCTACAACGTAGAACAGAGAAACCAACGCACCCACAATGAATCATGCAGATTTCTGTACGGAGTCTGGAGGTCATTGGAGGAACAACAACAAGCACCGTATGATTCCAAGCTAGGGTTCAATCGATAGTCTAGCAGCGGTTGTGGCACTGCAACACTTTCTCAGGGATGGGGGATTTTACGGCCGACGTTCGGACAGGAGATGATTGACTGCACGAGTAGGGCGTCGTGCAAACAAACACTTGACAGATACAGCAGGTCGGTTGGGGTATACAGTAGTCAGTCACCAGATACAGTAGGTCAACCCGTCATGGTGTGACAGTAGGTCAACACGTCATGGTGTGACAGTAGGTCAACCCGTCATGGTGTGACAGAAGGTCAACACGTCATGGTGTGCTATGTTAAGAGATTCCGCGCCAATCAAACAGTAGGTTTGTACCCCACACAAATGGATGACAGAAAATGGGAAGTAGTGGGTGTGTCACTGTTATGACTTGAAAGTTGTTAATATGGTAGCAGACATGTTCTATTATATATCAAAGTAATATGGTAGCAGACATGTTCTATTATATATCAAAGTAATATGGTAGCAGACATGTTCTATTATATATCAAAGTAATATGGTAGCAGACATGTTCTATTATATATCAAAGTAATATGGTAGCAGACATGTTCTATTATATATCAAAGTAATATGGTAGCAGACATGTTCTATTATATATCAAAGTAATATGGTAGCAGACATGTTCTATTATATATCAAAGTAATATGGTAGCAGACATGTTCTATTATATATCAAAGTAATATGGTAGCAGACATGTTCTATTATATATCAAAGTAATATGGTAGCAGACATGTTCTATTATATATCAAAGTAATATGGTAGCAGACATGTTCTATTATATATCAAAGTAATATGGTAGCAGACATGTTCTATTATATATCAAAGTAATATGGTAGCAGACATGTTCTATTATATATCAAAGTAATATGGTAGCAGACATGTTCTATTATATATCAAAGTAATATGGTAGCAGACATGTTCTATTATATATCAAAGTAATATGGTAGCAGACATGTTCTATTATATATCAAAGTAAAACAGTTTGCTTAAGGTAAACTATTGTGTTAATATTTTAATGTGACAACATTTCACAATGATAACATTTCACAATGACAACATTTCGGCTATGTTTAAGACCATGGCAGATAAGCTTAAGAGGATTAACCATCCCATGACAATTGATCAGCTATGTTATGTTATGTTATGTTATATTGTGTTAATTATATGTTATGTTGTGTTATGTTCTGTTATATTTTGTTATGTTATGCTGTGTTATATTGTGTTATGTTATGTTACGTTGTGTTATGTCGTGTTATTTTATGTTATGTTATATTGTGTTCTTATATGTTATGTTATATTGTGTTTGTTACGTTATGTTGTGTTGTTTTGTGTTATTATATGTTACGTTATGTTATATTGTGTTATTATATGTTATGTTATGTTGCCTTGTGTTATATTGTGTTATGTTGTGTTATGTTTTGTTATGTTATATTGTGTTATGTTGAATCATCACGTTCGACATCCTCACACATTGGGCATTCCCATACGTTCTCTGTCCTCTGATACAGCAGACCATCTTAAAGTATCTCCACTCACTGTTCCCATGAAGAGTTATTTATAATTCCCTTCTCTCTGTTACCTTGAGGAGTTGGTTGTAATGTCTCCTCTCTCTGTTCCCATGAGTAATTGGTTGTATTATCTCCTCTCTTTGTTCCTATGAGGTGTCGGTTGTAATGTCTCCTCTCTGTTCCCATGAGGTGTCGGTTGTAATGTCTCCTATCTGTTCCCATGAGTAGTTGGATGTATTGTCTCCTCTCTCTGTTCCTATGAGGAGTTAGTTGTAAAGTCTCCTCTTTCTGTTCCTATGATGAGTTAGTTGTAAAGTCTCCTCTCTCTCTGTTCCTATGAGGAGTTAGTTGTAAAGTCTCCTCTCTTTGTTTCTATGAGGAGTTAGTTGTAAAGTCTCCTCTTACTGTTCCCATGAGTAGATGGTTTTAATGTCCCCTCCCAATTCGCATGAGGAGTTGGATGTAATGTCTCCTCCCTCTGTTCCTATAAGGAGTTGGATGTAATGTCTCCTCTCTCTGTTCCCATGAGGAGTTGGATGTAATGTCTCCTCTCTCTGTTCCCATGAGGAGTTGGATGTAAAGTCTCCCCTTACTGTTCCCATGAGGAGGTGGTTGTAATGTCCCCTCCCGGTTCTCATGAGGAATTGGATGTAATGTCTCCTCTCTCTGTTTACACGAGGAGCTTGTTCTAATGTTTTCACTCGGCCCACCAGACAGTATGGACGTGCTTGACCAGACCTCACTCCCAGCTCATGTAATCGAACTAGCATCAGAGACTTGTCGACATCGGCCAGATGGGTCCCTACTGCATTCACGGTCTCGGCCTTGCCCATGCTACTTCCTGCTGTATAGGTGCATTGTTTGCCATCTGATCCGTGCGTTCATTGCCCTGGCGTGTCCAGGTGCCTATGTCCATGTCAGTGATGTGATGCCTGAATCGCACTTGCGATGTTGTGCAGCATATTCATGAAGTCTGAAATGGTGATCGCATGTGTGGCGTCCTATCCTGTTGATAATATGCCCCGTCATGAGGTGAACAGTTCCATTCCTCGATCCACCGATGTCCACATCCAGTTTTAAATAGACTCTCTTCACTGTGGCGAATGGTTTATGGCGGCGATTCACAATCACGCATATCTCGTTTGAAACACTGCTGCATGCGATTTGGAAGCATACTGCTTTGCGCTGGTATAAGTGCCGGTCATTCAGAAAGCAATGGCAAACTAGTGAACGTAAATTTGTCAAAAAATCACAGTAACAAAATGGTGGGGTTGACTTCTACGTCCTGTAAAGAATATGCAACGAACTTGAATCGTGTCTTGTTTTGGTGGGATTGAATTCCGTGTTATTTGAATTGCTTGGTCTCTGTTTGAGGGTCCACCTGCTTGGGACATCAAGCCAAAATAGTCTGTAGGATTTTGTAAAGCAAGTAACTCAAGGCTGTGTGTATTGTTGCAGTGTGTGGCTTCTCTATCACGTCTTGGACATTTCGTCTTCTCTGTTACCTGTTGTACATGTCGTATCCTCTATTACCCCTGAACATGTCGTATCCTCAATTATCCATAAACGTGTCGTATCCTCAATTATCCCTGGACATGTCTTATCCCCAATTATCCCTGGATATGTCATATCCTCAATTATCCCTGGACATGTCGTATCCCCGATTATCCCTGGACATGTCATATCCTCAATTATCCCAGGACATGTCGTATCCCCGATTATCCCTGGACATGTCATATCCTCAATTATCTCTGGACATGTCGTATCCCCAATTATCCCTGGACATGTCATATCCTCAATTATCCCTGGACATGTCGTATCCCCAATTATCCCTGGACATGTCACATCCTCAATTATCTCTGGACATGTCATATCCTCAATTATCCCTGGACATGTCGTATCCCCAATTATCCCTGGACATGTCATATCCTCAATTATCCCTGGTCATGTCGTATCCTCAATTATCTCTGTATATTTCGCATCCTCAATTATCCATGTACATATCATATCCTCAATTATCCCTGGAAATGTCGTATCCTCAATTATCCCTGTATATTTCGCATCCTCAATTATCCCTGGACATGTCATATCCTCAATTATCCCTGAACATGTCGCATCCTCAATTTTCCCTGGATATCTCGTATCCTGAATTTTCCCTGGACATGTTGTATCCTCAATTATACCTGGACATGTCGCATTCTCAATTTTCCCTGAACATGTCGTATCCTCAATTATCTCTGTATATCTCATATTCTCAATTATCCCAAGACATGTCGTATCCTCAATTATACCTGGAAATGTATCCTCTATTATCCCTGTATATGTCGTATCTATTACCCCTTGGTTCACTAGAATGTCTTAAGACGAGCAATAAGCTACCAAAGCTACCAGACAGTTAGAAAGGGGCCTTGGCGCTCCAAGAGATAAAACCTTCTGCTGGAGAGTATGTATATTTTTCAGGTCGATGGAAACATGGCCGAAATGGTACATTAGTAAGACGAATCAGCGGACGGGATCCCGCATTCAGCGGCATACAGTGGCGTGCTTGAGGGAATTTTATGGTCCTCGGGTCGGGGGAGTAGCAAGCAATGAAAGGAGGCAGCGGCACTGCAGCATAATGACATCAAAGGCAGGCACCGCGCCGGGGCATACTTTGAGCATTGTGTTTCCGAACATATTACGCAGGGGATGGGGAGACCCTGAGGCTAGCACATGCGGCAGATGAATAGTTTTCTGGGTGTTAATTTCTAATAGGAAAGTTGTAAACAGGAACAAAAGGATTGTGTGGATGGTAAGGACAATCCGCCAGAGTCCAATTTGCTCCTTTCATGTTGTAGCCGAGTCTGGGAGGTTCAGAAAAAGTGCTGGTGTGGTGGTTAGTGTGTTTGTTTACCAGATAGAGTGGTCTAGTTCTTCGACTTATCTTCATTCGTCTTCTTGCCACAGTGCATGCCGTCTGGCGTTGGTGAGCGTGTCTGTCCACAGACTTCTGTCTCGGGTGCTGGTAATCATTTCTGATACTTCTTCTTCTGGAGAGTTTTTTTCGGGCGTGATTGCGTTGTGCCTGTTTACAGCACAGCTGCCATCTTGGTCCGTTAGGCCGACACATCCGACCTCTGCGGGCATTTGTTGACCAGGTTAACCTTCCCGGGGGTTTCTTAGGACGTTTGACTCTCACTGTTGTTGAGTTATCCCCCATCCCAGCTGGCACATTTAGAACAGCCGAAGACATCCTGGTTAGTCTTCAAGGGAAGGCAGGAGCAGACCATGGGTATTCCCCGCCATCCAAGGAGGCTTCCATAATTGCAGAGCCGATACATAGCGCTCTTGTACTGGGCTCACCCAAGGAATCGTCACGTCCTGCACATGGCTGCTTAGCCTCACTTCCGTATATTGGGCCGTCCAGTCACCACAAGCTGTTCCTCCGGAAACTAGAAGAATGCAGTCTGCAGATGACATCCACACAGCGAGTTTTCGATTCGGACTTTCCATGTAATGGATCTGCTATTCCAGCAATATTCCATTTCGTGCCACCAGGACATTTTTTCCACTTTTCATTACGCCGACACAGTGAGCTTTCTATTCCGACTTTCCACGTAACGGACTTGCTAGCCAAGCAATATTCCATGTCATGCGTCTGGGACGCTTTTGCTACCAGTGGTATGAAGTGTTGCAGTCTAAGTACTTCTTCGTGCACCTTTAGGTGACAACCTGAATGTAGTTAAAGTAAGCTGTAGTCAACTTGAGCTTGTTGATATCTCCATAGAGCTTGTCCTCAAATGAAGCAGGTGTAGGCCAAAATATCTTTCTCTGTTCTGCATACGTTGGGCAATCCTGCAGCAAATGTTTTGCTGTCATTTTTCCAGTTCTACAGTTACATTCATCGGTATCTCCTATCTTTAGTTTATTGAATAAGTGGTATTTCAGCCTGTTATGTCCTGTGCGGAGTCTGAAGATTGCTACTTGTTCTCTTCGGTCGAGTTTGTAATATGCATCATCCCTCTTGTGGCCTGGTTGCTCTAATTCCCATTTGGTTCTATAAGTGATTTTTATAAACCTCTTTGCCTCATTATAGGTTATATCTATGTCAGGCTGTGGTAGTCGTCCGCCCTCTTTTGCCAGTCTGTCATCCTCTTCATTTTCAGGTATACTGCAATGTGATGGGTTCCACTGTATTACAACTTTTTTAGATTTCTGGCATAGACCATGGAGTGCTGCTGTTAGGTCAACTAGTTCTGTGCTGATTTTGCTCTTCAGTATTGAGACAGCTGACTTTGCATCTATGAGGATAGCTATTTGCTTCTCTGTATTTTACTCCATCAAGAGTATTTCTGATGCAGTTTTCAAAGCCTCTACTTCTGCTTTGAAGTTACTTGAAAATTTTCCAGGTACCACTGACTGTGTTTTGTTTTCACTCCATTTTTTAAAAACAATTTAAATGTAGGATAATTCCTCCTCCTCCATTTTCTATTGAATTCTTTGGCTGATCCATCTGTATATGCATGGTTCCAATTGCTACTTAGGTAATGCTCCTTTATGTTGTTTAGGGCTATTTTTCTTCTTTCTGCTTCATTCTGGGTGTTCTTTTTCTCAACACCAGGAATGTTTTCTATCATCTCAGGCAGTTGCTGCTGTCTCCAAGCTGGGAATCTGTGTGCATTGTAAATGGATTTGACTGTTGATATGTTAAGTATGGGATCTGCCCTAATCTTTCGTTTTGCAGTTTCTACAAAGTTGCCACGCTTCAGTCTTCCCTTTCCAAAACCAGTAAACCCTTTATCATGAGGTGGTCAGTCAATCTTCTAAATTTTTCTGCTTGTTGCTGGGCTCTGCTATCTCTTCTGTCCTGCATTGGTTGTAAACAAGTGATCTTTTCTAGTTCATTAATAGGCGTTGCCTTCGGGCTTTTAGTTATGATCCACATTCCTTGATTTTGGACTCTACTTATTTTGTTAAAGTTTGACTTAGCTGCTGTTGCCCAAGCTGCGATGCCATATTCCAGTACTGGCCTCACCCGTCCAGTATATAACTTCTTGAGAACTTTCTCATCTGCTCCCCACGTTGTACCAGCAAGCTTTTTCGTGATTGCCATTCTTTGCCTTGCTCTTGTTCGATTTTTTTTTTTCAACTTGTGTCTTCCATGTCAGACGACGATCAAAGGTAACTCCTACATAGTTTGGAATTTCTTCATGGTGCAATATTTTTTCATCCAATACCAGCTTAGGTTGCTGAGTTTTATTTGAGAGGGAGAACACTGTGCATGTTGTTTTCTCCTCACTTATTTTCACTAGCCATGATTTTGTCCAGTCCTCTAGCGCTAATAAGGCTTGCTGTATTCTGCTGTTAGCTGTACTAATATATTCTTCAGATGTCCATATGGCTAGGTCATCTGCAAAGGAGGATGTGTGTACTCTGGCTGGAAAATTTTCCGTGATGTTCATTATATATGCTAGGAAATATGTTGGTGAAAGAACTCCTTCTTGGGGGACACCTTGCTCCAACAGCATCTTTTGCTGGTTTGTCCGTGTACTTTTGTCCCTGGCAGTTCTGTTCTCAAGGTAGTGGGTGATCCATAAGTACATTTTCCAACAAACATGCCTTTTTTGCAGTTTTACTTTCAGTCCTTCATTCCATACTTTATCAAATGCTTTTTCTAAATTATCCAGACCGCTAGTGTGTGCTTTCTCTCTTGGAAGGCATCCTCTATTTCCTGAGCTATATAGGTTATTTATCTTCAGTGGATCTGTACTTTCTGAATCCTGCTTGGTGAGGTGTTAAGAGTTGGTTTTCTTCCAGATGCCATTGTTAGCCTGCCATTGATAATGCTTTCCATTAATTTTCCTACACAGCTAAGTAGACTGATAGGACGATAGCCATTTGTTTCTTCCACGTCTTTTTTATTTCTCTGGGACTAATATTAGTATAGCTTTCTTCCATGCCCGTGGGACTACTCTCTTCCAGCTGTAAGTTAGGACTGCTAATAGTTTCTTTTTTGCTTTAGTGCCTAGTCCTATTAGTATTTCATTTGTAATTCCATCCTTTCCTGGTGATTTCTTCTTCTTTTTTTGTTTTTAGGGTATTCATTGCCTGTTGCATTTCTTCCATTGTTAGATTTGCCATCATATATTCTGCTGCTGTCTCTGTATTACTATGATGTGTCTGTTTATCTTTGATTGCTTTTTTCTGTTCGGTTGTAATATCAATGTGGTTTGCACTGGCATAGTGTTCCATTAGTACATTTGCAGCCTTCTTTTCCTGTAAGCAAGGATTATTTGTTTGTTTCTAGGGCCTTCATTGTTCATGGCTTTCACTAGTTTCCATAGTTTGTTTCCATCCCTGTCAAATTTCTGGGCTTCTGTTTTTTCCCTCCACGAAACTCTTGATGTTTGATTTTCTGTTCTTTTATATTTTGCTGAGATGGCTTTCAGAGAGACGTTCGCTTCAGTTGTTTGTTCTCGCTCTGCTGTCTTCCTGGCATCTTCAATTTTGTCCTCCAAAATTTGTAGTTCTTCAGTCCAGTATGTCAGTATGGTTTGTAATATTTCCTCGTTCCTCTTGGAATGGACTCAGTGGCCGCCTGTATTATTGCTTTGTTTAGACATTCCGCCATTTGTTTCATGTTGCCATGTCGTGTATTTATGTTTTCACAATATTTGTCTGTTAGTATGCCAAATCTGTCCCAATCTGCTCGTTTGTAATTCCAGCGAGGTAAAGGCTTTTGCTCCTGTGGAACATACTCCATATTCATTACAAGCTTGATTGGTCTGTGGTCACTACCTGCTAAGTGGTCAAGCACATGGCGATAGATTTTGTGGAGGATGTCTCCTGTGCAGAAAGCTAAGTCTGGAGTAGAAGTGGTAAACCATCTTCTAGGTAGACGCTTGGCGTGTCGTTGGCTTTGTTGAGTAGGTGGAGATGTGAGCCTATTTCCCAGTCCTCCACTTCATCTACTCTGTTGTCAGTATCTGGGTATCCCCATCTTTCTGAACTGCTATTAAAGTCTCCGACAATAATGCAGTTTGTATCAGTTATTTTCATGTTTGAAAGTGTAAGGCCCTTATCTGATGGGTTACAGAGATTGTAAATTCTTATTTTCGCCACCTTTATTATTATATCAACACCTATAATTTCCGTTTGGTTGTCAGAAGTCACAGATACTTCACTACAAGGTATTGTGTTTCGTGTAAGTATTAGAACTCCTCCTTTGTGTCCTTCGCGGTCGAAACGTGTGGCCTGATATCCTCTGACTGAGAATCTGCGATTGGCGTTGAGGTGTGTCTCTTGAATGCATGCCACATCTATTCTATCTTTATGAAGACGATGTGTTAAGGGGACTTTCTTGTTAGAAACTCCTTCAGCATTCCACTGTAGTATGTTGAGTGTCCGGGGTGTTTGGTCAATAGCTCTTAACCTACTCCTCTGTGCCTTGACTCCACAGCACAGGGGAAGGTGACCACCAGTAGTCATGGGTGGACCCCCTCGAGGCAGGCGGCCCGGCACTATCACCGCCTGATGGGACTTTGCGGGATTAGCACCATAACGATTAATTTTAACCAGTGGCATCATGAATTGATTAAGTTACGTTGCACTGCTTTGTCAAGCATGTGGCTCAGTACATCCGATTTCGACAAGCATTTCTTTGTGTGTGCTTTCCCTAACCTTTGACTGTCCCCAGTCTACCTACACGACAGCTGGTTTGAGTGTCTCTTCGTCTGGTTCCTCTACCTTGGCCTGTCCAACATAGGTGACCCTACCAGTAGCTGTGCTACCGTCGGCATAGCTCTTGGGGTCATTGGAACACACAAGCCCCTCTACCTCGTCACGGTGGACACACGGCAGAGGGAATTTCTGATATCAGGTTTTCAAAGATAATGAATGAGTCACACACAAACACGCACGCACGCACGCACGCTCTCTCTCTCTCTCTCTCTCTCTCTCTCTCTCTCTCTCTCTCTCTCTCTCTCTCTCTCTCTCTCTCTCTCTCTCTCTCTCTCTCTCACACACACACACACACACACACTGTGAGAAAATAAGAAAAAGAAATAAAGAAAGTTGAATCAGTAAGCTTCCCCGGGAAGGTTACCCGGTCAACAAATGCCCGCAGAAGTCGGATGTGTCGGCCTATCGGCGCAAGAATGCAGCTCTGCTGTAAACAGGCACAACGCAATCACGTCCGAAAAAAAAACTCCGGATGAACGAAGAAGAAGAATCAGTAAGCTTGATTAGAACAAGATCACAAGTAACAAAATGTACGTTGTGGACAAAGCCTTCGTCAGCACACAAACAACAAACACACACCGACACAACTACACGAGAAACTCTACATGAATATGCAGTAAAACATCGTCAGCACACAAACAACAAACACACACCGACACAACTACACGAGAAACTCTACATGAATATGCAGTAAAACATCGTCAGCACACAAACAACAAACACACACCGACACAACTACACGAGAAACTATACATGAATTTACAGCAAAACACCGTCAGCACACAAACAAACACACACCGACACAACTACACGAGAAACTATACATGCATATGCAGTAAAACTTCGATTAACCACCATGGTCCTGACTACGGATGTAGCCGATAATCGAACAGAGGAATAACAGAAATCTCTGAATACAGATGTACAGAAACGTGATTTCACTGCGGGCTTGGGGAGAATATGAAAATAAAATCTTTTTAAAGTACATATTGTATTTAATTTTACAAAACGATCAATATAAACTTCAATATAAGAGTATTAATGTACATAAATGAATTGTAATACTAAATGTGTAAGATACGAAACATTGCCGCGCAGAAAGCTCGACACTCAAAGACACAAGAGGAGATGACAGATCATTTTAAAGTAACGTAGGTTTATATAGGGTGTATTTTTAATGACTGTGCAGTGTTTGAAAATATTGCTGGTATATGGGTAGCCGATTTGGTGTCAAACCAATCGGTGAACTAGGGTATGCTTACCTAGCATGTGAAGACAGTACTCGGCAGACTGCGCTGAAGAAATCACTGTTGATTCAACGGGCAAGACGGCGTTTACCTACAAAGCGATGTGGAACGTAATGAGCACGGCAAGGCACGTAGAGCGCCCTGGTCATCCACTGCTACTGCATTCGTCTCCAGTCGTCTTGACATGTCTTGCCACTGGACTCAGATGGACTCAGGCGAGAGAGTGAGGTCGACGAATTGCGCAACTCTTCCTCACTTTAATCCGATTCATCGCGCAAGTTATTCTTCATCCAATTTCATACTTTCAACCCCACTGGATGAAATAATGGACATCATCATTCTTGATGGACAACAACACACACCACACACACACACACACACACACACACACACACACACACACACACACACACACACACACATATATATATATATATATATATATATATATATATATATATATATATATATATATATATATATATATGCGGGAAATGTTGTCAGAGAGGCAGGTAGTTTGTTTTTGCCACAGAGTGTTGAAAGAATGGTGTATAGACTTTACCAGAATGTTCATTTCAGAATCTGGCCCAAGTGGCACAGGACTAGAACATGGACATCTACACTCGACACTTCATGCTTGCACCAGGCATAGCAAACGTTGATCGCAAACGAAGAAAAAGAATGATATGGATTTTCCTCCATGCTACGATGTCAAAAGTGCCTAGTATATCATGATTCGCTTAAAGACTGATCATCGCAAGACAAGGACAGAGACGTTAAAATTAGCAACTTGGAACGTTAGGACGTTAAACAACGACGGAACATAAGAGAACATAAAACAAGAAATTGAAAGGGAAAAAATTAATATATTAGGTATGTGCGAAACGAGATGGACAGGAGCAGGCATCAAGACAGATGAAGATTTCAAGATTATTTATTCTGGAGGTGAAGATCGTCATAGAGGAGTGGCAATTATTTTGGACCGGAAAACAGCAAAATCTGTTCAAGGATATTGGGCCGTGTCGGACAGAGTTCTACTAGTTAAATTAAGTGGCAGACCTTTTAGCATAAATATTATTCAAGTATATGCCCCAACAGGAGAATCCAGTGAAGATAGTGTAGAAGAATTTTATAATGACATAGAGTCTGCCTTAAAGAAATGTAAACATTCAGAAATAAACATCATAATAGGGGACTTCAATGCAAAAGTAGGAAATCAAGGGGATAGATACACAGTAGGAAACTATGGTTTAGGAGAGAGAAATGAAAGAGGATACAGACTCGTAGAGTGGGCAAAAGAACAGGAAATGATTGTAGGAAACACCTGGTTCAAGCAACACCCTAGAAGATTATGGACATGGAGGAGTCCTGATAGCAGGATTAGAAACCAGATTGACTACATTCTCATTAGCAGAAGATTTAGAAACGCATTAACACTAGCAAAAACAGTTCCCAGTGCTGATTGTTATAGTGACCACAGATTACTCACAGGAACATTGAGGATAAAGTTGAAGAAAGTCAAGTATATAACAGGAAACACTAAATATGATTTGTGTACATTGAGTAATGACAAGGAAATACAAAACAAATTCAACATAGAAGTACAGAACAGATTTGAAATTTTGTCTGATCTATAGATCCTATTCCAGGATGTGGATGATCAATGGGAAACGTTGAAGAATTCAATCAATGTGGCTGCAGAAACAACTATTCCAAAATTAAAGAAGGTGGGTCGTAAGAAATGGATGACTGAAGAAATTTTACACCTCATGGAAACAAGAAGACTCAACAAAAATAATTCTGTCAAATATGAAGAAATTCACAGACAAGTCAGAATATTATGTAAGGAGGCAAAAGAAGCATGGCTTGAGGAAAAGTGCTTAGAAATTGAAAACCAACACAACAGTCAAAATACCAAATTAGTGCACAAAAGAATTCTGGAACTTACTAATAAAAGAACAAGTACATCAACAGGGTGTCTAAAAACTAAAGATGGCAAAATCATAATAGAAAAAGACCAGATTCTACATGTATGGACAGATTATGTGAAACACCTTTATGATGATAACAGAGACGAACGGTATGATATTAGATTTAATAATGAAGGACCGCCAATTTTGGAGATGGAGGTTCGAAATGTTCTTAAGCATATGAAAGCTGGCAAGGCCCCCGGTACAGATAACATCACATCAGAAATGATTAAAGCTTTAGAAGAATTTGGACTAGATCAAGTCACCAGACTGCTGAATACATTATATGATACTGGAGATATACCTCCTGAATTATGTAAATCTGTATTTATAGAAATCCCAAAGAAATCAGGAACCTTGGAATGTGATCAACATAGAACAATTAGTATAATGAGTCACATCACAAAGATTTTGCTAAGAATTATCATGCAAAGAGTGAGGAAGAAGATACAACCTGAAATAGGGGAAGAACAATGTGGGTTTATCGAAGGAAAGGGTACAGTAAATGCTGTGTATATGCTGCGAACAGTTATTAAACGTGCTATAGAAGTAAACAAGGATATACATAAATGCTTTATTGACTAAACAAAGTCTTTTGATAAGAGTTAGACATGTCAACATGGTGGATATGCTTGCAGATCTACAAATTGATGGGAAAGACATTAGACTTATGAAAAAACATATATTGGAAACAACAAGCTGCAATAAGGATTGATAGCTCATCTATACAGATGGATCTGTTGTATAGCAGCAGAGAAGTGCATGGGCTTTTACAGCCCGTTCAGCGGGCCAAACCGTTCAAGAATCCAGTGGTGCCCACTCTATGACCACGAGTAGCATGACGATGGAGGTGATGGCAGTTACACAGGCATTCATATGGCTGGAATCACAGCATTGTACCAACGTGTGTGTACTAAGTGATTCAATGAGCATGATTCAGAAGGTCGAAGCTGGATCTGTACGTAGACAGTGGACTGAGTCGCTGCGGAAGTCTGTTGTCCGTAAAGTCACCTTCATCTTCGTCCCGGGACATGCGGGAGTCGAGGGAAATGAACGAGCTGACAAACTGGCTGGCTCTGCACCCCCTGTAGATGGCCAGCCCATGGATCGTGCCGATATTATTAACGTCCTTAAAGATTTGGCGAGGACAGAGGATTTTGACGTCAGTGATTCCACATCGCTGTCCAGGATGAAAGACCTGGGAGTAAGAATCGGCACAGCCAGACGCGAGAGGTACATCGGGAAAACAAAGTGCCTCGTCAACCAACACAGAACTGGCACTATTAGCCACCGGACGCTGATGCATATGCTGGGGGGAGGATCTGAGCACCTATGGACATGTCCGGAGTGCAACGAAGATACCCCAACTGATAACTGATAACTGATAAGGATTGATAATGAAGTGGGACAGTATCAGCCAATTAAGAGAGGTGTTAGGCAGGGATGTGTGATGTCTCCAGATCTTTTTTCCCTGTATAGTGAAAATATTTTCAGAAATGTAGAGGATATAAATGGAATCAGCATTGGAGGACGAAACATCAATAACATTAGATATGCAGATGATACAGTATTAATTGCAGACAATGCGCAGGACCTGCAACAATTAGTAGATGCGGTTGTTGTACACAGTGAGCAACTGGGGTTAGAATTAAATTGTAAAAAGACTCAGGTTATGGTCGTCACTAGGAAGGAAGAAGTGCCACAATGTAATATACAAGTAAATGGAAATATTCTTTAACAAGTGAATCGGTACAATTATCTTGGAACAGTCATAACATCTGATGGGAGATGCCTTGAAGAGATTAGAACAAGAATCGCCATGGCGAAAGTAGCCTTTAGCAAGATGAAAAACATTCTGACCAATAAAAAGATGTCAATTGAAACGAGAAAAAGAGTTTTGAGGGGATACATAGAGCCTGTTCTTTTTTATGGATGTGAAACTTGGACAATGAGCAGTCAAGCTGAAAAGCATCTGATGGCTGCAGAAATGTGGTTTCTGAGGAAAATGCAAAGAATACCATGGACAGACAGAAAAACCAATGACCAAGTACTACAGGAGACAAATGAACATCGTAAACTGATTAGAGAAATTAGACGTAGACAGTCACAATTTTTTGGGATATGTTATGAGAAGAAATGGATTGGAGAACTTAGTGACAACTGGCAAGATCGAAGGGAACAGACCAAGAGGAAGACCGAGAGGAAAACACCTGGATGGCTTGGCCACATGGCATGGACGAGACAGGAACACTGAGCTGATTCACGACACTGGTGATCGAGTGAAATGGCGAGTCATGACCGCCCACGCTTTCCGGCATGGCACATGATTGATTGATTGATACGATGTCAAACTGCCCTGCACATACTATCTTGTACTCCCGCTGCCTCTCCGCTCCTCCAGCTTTCCCGTTGTGCCGACATGGCCAGGCTGTCGTCCCCTTCTTATGAGATGGCCAAAAAATGTGGATTCTCTTCTTCTTTCACCAAAAATACGAGGCATTGCGATAGCATGGGACTGAGTGTGGGAAGGACGAGGAGGGGGGGGGGGAGGCAAATCAAAGTGCAGGGAAATGAATAAGATGACTCAATCCTGCAGATAAGCCCAGCCACATGTGGAAATCTTTTTGTCTCCGGCCGGGTGAAGGGAAATCATAGTGGGATACTAGATAGCCAGGATACGCGGATTAGTGCTCCAATCTACTCCCATAGATGAGACAAGAATATGTGGACTAGTTCTCTAGTCTCCTCTTATAGATTGGGACAAGGATACGTGGACTAATTCTCTAGTCTCATCTCATAGATGGAACAAGGATACGTGGATTATTTCTCTAATGTCATATCATAGATGGAACAAGGATACGTGAATTAGTTCTCTATTCTCCTCTCATAGATGAGACAATGATACCTGAACTAGTCCTCTATTCTATTCCCATAGATGAGACAAGTTTACATGAACTATTGCTCGATTCTACCCCTATAGATGAGACAAGGATACACGAAATAGTGCTCTATACTACTCCCATAGATGAGACAAGTTTACATGAACTATTGCTCGATTCTACCCCTATAGATGAGACAAGGATACACGAAATAGTGCTCTATACTACTCCCATAGATGAGAAAAGGATACCCGAACTAGTGCTCTATTCTACTACCATAGATGAGACACGGATACGTGAACTCGTGTTCCACTTTCCTCCCGTGTCGTCGGTGATTAACACAATGTGTGTATACTACAACTACATATATTTTCAACCTTCTTGCTTGTGTGCAGGCCTTCTATTTCTATACTACAACTACATATATTTTCAACCTTCTTGCTTGTGTGCAGGCCTTCTATTTCTATACTACAACTACATATATTTTCAACCTTCTTGCTTGTGTGCAGGCCTTCTATTTCTATACTACAACTACATGTATTTTCAACCTTCTTGCTTGTGTGCAGGCCTTCTATTTCTATACTACAACTACATGTATGTTCAACCTTCTTGCTTGTGTGCAGGCCTTCTATTTCTATACTACAACTACATGTATGTTCAACCTTCTTGCTTGTGTGCAGGCCTTCTATTTCTATACTACAACTACATGTATTTTCAACCTTCTTGCTTGTGTGCAGGCCTTCTATTTCTATACTACAACTACATGTATGTTCAAACCTTCTTGCTTGTGTGCAGGCCTTCTATTTCTATACTACAACTACATGTATGTTCAACCTTCTTGCTTGTGTGCAGGCCTTCTATTTCTATACTACAACTACATGTATGTTCAACCTTCTTGCTTGTGTGCAGGCCTTCTATTTCTATACTACAACTACATGTATTTTCAACCTTCTTGCTTGTGTGCAGGCCTTCTATTTCTATACTACAACTACATGTATGTTCAACCTTCTTGCTTGTGTGCAGGCCTTCTATTTCTATACTACAACTACATGTATGTTCAACCTTCTTGCTTGTGTGCAGGCCTTCTATTTCTATACTACAACTACATGTATTTTCAACCTTCTTGCTTGTGTGCAGGCCTTCTATTTCTATACTACAACTACATGTATTTTCAACCTTCTTGCTTGTGTGCAGGCCTTCTATTTCTATACTACAACTACATGTATGTTCAACCTTCTTGCTTGTGTGCAGGCCTTCTATTTCTATACTACAACTACATGTATGTTCAACCTTCTTGCTTGTGTGCAGGCCTTCTATTTCTATACTACAACTACATGTATTTTCAACCTTCTTGCTTGTGTGCGGGCCTTCTATTTCTATACTACAACTACATGTATGTTCACCTTCTTGCTTGTGTGCAGGCCTTCTATTTCTATACTACAAACTACATGTATGTTCAACCTTCTTGCTTGTGTGCAGGCCTTCTATTTCTATACTACAACTACATGTATTTTCAACCTTCTTGCTTGTGTGCAGGCCTTCTATTTCTATACTACAACTACATATATTTTCAACCATCTTGCTTGTGTGCAGGCCTTCTATTTCTATACTACAACTACATGTATTTTCAACCTTCTTGCTTGTGTGCAGGCCTTCTATTTCTATACTACAACTACATGTATGTTCAACCTTCTTGCTTGTGTGCAGGCCTTCTATTTCTATACTACAACTACATGTATTTTTCAACCTTCTTGCTTGTGTGCAGGCCTTCTATTTCTATACTACAACTACATGTATTTCAACCTTCTTGCTTGTGTGCAGGCCTTCTATTTCTATACTACAACTACATGTATGTCAACCTTCTGCTTGTGTGCAGGCCTTCTATTTCTATACTACACTACATGTATGTTCAACCTTCTTGCTTGTGTGCAGGCCTTCTATTTCTATACTACAACTACATGTATGTTCAACCTTCTTGCTTGTGTGCAGGCCTTCTATTTCTATACTACAACTACATGTATTTTCAACCTTCTTGCTTGTGTGCAGGCCTTCTATTTCTATACTACAACTACATGTATGTTTCAACCTTCTTGCTTGTGTGCAGGCCTTCTATTTCTATACTACAACTACATGTATGTTCACCCTTCTGCTTGTGTGCAGGCCTTCTATTTCTATACTACAACTACATGTATGTTCAACCTTCTTGCTTGTGTGCAGGCCTTCTATTTCTATACTACAACTACATGTATTTTCAACCTTCTTGCTTGTGTGCAGGCCTTCTATTTCTATACTACAACTACATGTATGTTCAACCTTCTTGCTTGTGTGCAGGCCTTCTATTTCTATACTACAACTACATGTATGTTCAACCTTCTTGCTTGTGTGCAGGCCTTCTATTTCTATACTACAACTACATGTATTTTCAACCTTCTTGCTTGTGTGCAGGCCTTCTATTTCTATACTACAACTACATGTATTTTCAACCTTCTTGCTTGTGTGCAGGCCTTCTATTTCTATACTACAACTACATGTATGTTCAACCTTCTTGCTTGTGTGCAGGCCTTCTATTTCTATACTACAACTACATGTATGTTCAACCTTCTTGCTTGTGTGCAGGCCTTCTATTTCTATACTACAACTACATGTATTTTCAACCTTCTTGCTTGTGTGCAGGCCTTCTATTTCTATACTACAACTACATGTATGTTCAACCTTCTTGCTTGTGTGCAGGCCTTCTATTTCTATACTACAACTACATGTATGTTCAACCTTCTTGCTTGTGTGCAGGCCTTCTATTTCTATAACTACAACTACATGTATGTTCAACCATTCTTGCTTGTGTGCAGGGCCTTCTATTTCTATACTACAACTGACATGTATTTTCAACCTTCTTGCTTGTGTGCAGCCTTCTATTTCTATACTACAAACTACAATGTATGTTCACCTTCTTGCTTGTGTGCAGGCCTTCTATTTCTATACTACAACTACATGTAGGTTCAACCTTCTTGCTTGTGTGCAGGCCTTCTATTTCTATACTACAACTACATGTATTTTCAACCTTCTTGCTTGTGTGCAGGCCTTCTATTTCTATACTACAACTACATGTATGTTCAACCTTCTTGCTTGTGTGCAGGCCTTCTATTTCTATACTACAACTACATGTATGTTCAAACCTTCTTGCTTGTGTGCAGGCCTCCTATTTCTAATACTACAACTACATGTATTTTCAACCTTCTTGCTTGTGTGCAGGCCTTCTATTTCTATACTACAACTACATATATTTTCAACCATCTTGCTTGTGTGCAGGCCTTCTATTTCTATACTACAACTACATGTATTTCAACCTTCTTGCTTGTGTGCAGGCCTTCTATTTCTATACTACAACTACATGTATGTTCAACCTTCTTGCTTGTGTGCAGGCCTTCTATTTCTATACTACAACTACATGTATTTTCAACCTTCTTGCTTGTGTGCAGGCCTTCTATTTCTATACTACAACTACATGTATGTTCAACCTTCTTGCTTGTGTGCAGGCCTTCTATTTCTATACTACAACTACATGTATGTTCAACCTTCTTGCTTGTGTGCAGGCCTTCTATTTCTATACTACAACTACATGTATGTTCAACCTTCTTGCTTGTGTGCAGGCCTTCTATTTCTATACTACAACTACATGTATGTTCAACCTTCTTGCTTGTGTGCAGGCCTTCTATTTCTATACTACAACTACATGTATTTTCAACCTTCTTGCTTGTGTGCAGGCCTTCTATTTCTATACTACAACTACATGTATGTTCAACCTTCTTGCTTGTGTGCAGGCCTTCTATTTCTATACTACAACTACATATAATTTCAACCTTCTTGCTTGTGTGCATCCGTTCTATTTCTTGTCATTGAGCTTAGGATAGCGACCTGTACGTCTACTCTTTTCCGGGTCCATCTACCAAAGGAGTTAAAACATACACAACCGACACGCGGCATTATCTGAGATAATCAGTCCTATCTGTTACCCCAGAGATAGGGAGTGTGTGTTACTAAAATATCACCAGGTTAATTATTGCGTAAACACCCAGAACTTGATTCGTGTCAGGTCTTCAACAGCGCCGGCTACTCTGCCCGAGAACCTAGTATAGTTGATGTTCTATCATATCACAACCCTCACCTGTTAAGGTTCAATTTGTAGATTGTCCGTACGTTCAAATACACAGCATGCTCTACTACAATATACAGACCACGACAAGTGGACAGGGCTTGGGCGATCACAACACAACATACACTCTAGCTAGGGTACACGTTTAAGATTGACCTCCCAGGTCTTGACTTGTCTTGTTAAGTGTCCACTCAAGTACTGGACACAAACAGACTGACCATTAAGATGACCAGATTAAAACCCGCCCTGACCAAGAGATGTGTACCCGGCGAATGAAGAGATCGCGGCAGATCATAAAAAGTCAAAACCCGTGAAAAGAAATGACACTTCAAAGAAGCACTGCGAGGAACTACAGGGGATTAAAAGCAGTTTTGTACAAAGGCGCGATCGAAGCGGACGTTTCATGAGTTGAATATTCAAACAGGCGCGACAGAGAATAAAACAAAATGGCCCTATGAAAGATTCGATATTGTCGTATGGCTCTATTCAGTGAGTATCACCAAATATAGTCATCGTTGGCGCTATGTGAATATGGTGGAATGTTTCACAGACTTGGCACTTTTTTAGTATCTTTGGCGCTATGTTAACATGGTGGAATGTTTCACCGACTTGGCACTACTCGTTTCCTGGGCGATGTTGTGTAGAACACTTCTATCTCGAGCAGTGCTGTGGGGAGATGTTTCACGGGCGATATTGTCTGGTTTTACCCAGTGTTTGCAATGGTGTGATGTGAAGTATACCTTGGGAAATGTTGTGAGTGAACCATTCTCATACCAGCGATGTTGAGGATGAGCTATTCTCCCACGGGTGATGTTGTGAGATGAACTATTCACCCACTGGCGATATTGTGAGCCTTAGAGGTGTGGTTTGATAGAGGAATGTTGGAAATGAATTGGACATCCAAACTGAGCAATCAGGACGTTTTAAGGGAGGCTGAGTCGGAAAGACAACTTATCGCAAAGATCAGAAAGAGGCAGTCCTCACTTTTTTTCCCCTCCGCGTTATGAGAAGACACGTTATGAGAAGACACGTTATGAGAAGACACGTTATGAGAAGACACGTTATGAGAAGACACGTTATGAGAAGACACAAACTGGAACAAGATTCTTGATCGTCTTATGTCAGGCACGGAAGGTAGTCAACACACCGAATTTATCCATGATGTAGGAGATCGTAATTTGTGGAGAGGCATAATCACCGACAAGGCACTAGATGATTGTTCAGTTTACAGTTCAATATGAGAAAATAAAATGACTTCGGCCATGCTACCCCGGGGCCAGGTTGGACACCGGTTAGATCGGCCGGGTCATGGGACTCACGTTACCTTCCCCAACACTCTCAGAGACAAGGACACCTGCGCTGAGGACACTTGTCCCCATAAACGCCAGGTCAATTGCTGTTAGCCAGTAATTGTGTATATCTCTGAACCCATCTCCCACAATCATCGGCCAGCTTTACCGAGCGGAGGTGACCAAACGGTCACCCTAGCAGCGGTCTAAGTGCCTGTTACCTGAAGCGTGACTGTCCGATTACCACAGATCAAAAGACAGCGCCGCTGCCGATACACTCGCTGAGATCTCAAGATAGACACGTGTTCATGTTTTCAGTAATCTCTCCCCGTACGTAAACATTCTCAGGGGAAAGGAAACGGATGAATAGGACATGGAAAGTCAGTTGATTTGATCAGAACAAATTTGTTGATGTCTGGAGTGTGTGGTCAGCGGAGACCAGCCAGCTCAGACCACCTTCGCTGACCCCAGAATGGCTCTGGCTGGACTTGGCGATGATGCAGTCTCCTGTCAGCTGTATCCAGTTGTGGGTGTCCACCAAGATTGTACATCGTGTACTCGAGATTTCTCTTTATCTATCTGTCTGTCTGTTTGTTCGTCTTTTATTCAATCCCTTTCCCCTCCAACCATTCACCCATTCATCCTTCGCTCCCTCTGTCCCTTAATCCCTCGACCCATTCACCCATCCATCCATTGCTGCCTCCATCCCTTAATCCGTTTATCCATCCATCCATCATTCCCTGTTTCCCTTAATCCCTCCATCCATCCATCGCTCCCTCCGTCCCTTAATCCCTCCCTCCGTCCATCCATCCATCCATACATCCATCTATCGTTCTCTCCATCATTAAATCCTTCCACCCATCCATCGCTCCCTCCGTTCCTTAATCCTTCCACACATCTTTCCATCTACCCTCCCTCGCTCCATCCATCCAACCCTACCTATATCCATCCATACATCCATCCATAGCTCCCGCCTTCTATCCATACATTCATCGCTCCCTTTCTCCCTTAATCCATCCCTATCACTATCCATCCATCCACTCCCCCTCCCTCTCTTCCTCCATCCATCCATCCATTCCTTCCTCCATCCATCCATCCACTATCCACCCAAGTCAAGGACGAGAAGTTATCATTGTAATCCAACTGACTGGTGTATGGACTTAACCCGCTACCTCGGCATCAGCACACCGGAAGGTTAAGAACGAGCGTTCTTATCCATTCGGCCGTGCTGTTTCAAGTATAATGTGTGCAACAGACGCGCAAGTCTCATTATGATCTCATTTATCCTATACACAGCATGCTTTTTCATAACACTGAACACTCGGAAAACTTCCTGCTTCCCTTCTTATATTCTACCCTGTGAGGAACAATCAATACCCTTCATTGATTCACCCATTAATATCGGATGTGTGGCCTACTTCAAAGGCTTGAAATCAGGTACAATTTATGGCTGTCCACGTGATCCAGCGCTGTAAAGACACCCAGCCTCTGTCTGAGATCGATGACACGTGATGGTGTCTCAACAGAGCCAAACCGACGGATCTTGTCATCTCGCGGCCTTTGCTAGTTTCTAGAATTGTTACTGTTCGTAAACAATTCCTTCAACAGTTACCGTTCATCTAAGACAGACAGCTAATTCCTTCAACTGTTACAATTCACGCATGGTTCTTTCAGTTGTTACGATTTATCTACGATTGACTGCTAATTCCTAAAAATGATACGATTTATAAAGGGATAGACTGCTAATTCCTGGAACTGTTACGACGTATCTACCATACGTGACACACTCAGGCAGAGTGACAGGCTGCTATTCAACAACAGAGAACACCTGTTGCATATTTCCCCCAGGACATGCTGGTGTGGTGGGAAACGAGCAGGCGGACATATTGGTTGAGTTTGCACCCGCTGGTCGGGTCGTGGTGCATGATAAGCCAGGTCGGGCCCTTTGTAATCGTGTGTGTAGTGCTAAAGAACAAATCGATTGGAATGTTACCAACACTCAAATCACCGAGAATAGGCCAGATGGACACATAATCTGACTGCAAATGCTACCTTTAGCAATGGGACTCGTCGCTGGCTGTTACAGATCAAGATGTCTCACGTATGGTATTGTCCAGATTGCTGTGATGTCGGTTCTTGGCTGAACTGAACACACGACAGACAGTGAACTCCTACAATCATCAAGTTCTTCCACGATAACTTCAATTCTTATGGCACACTCCTAACAGACAGTTAATTCCTACAAATATCAAAGTTGTAAACATCAGATTTTTAAGAGAATGCATCTTTCCCATTGCAACATAAGCCTGTGAGACCTGGATACTTACTAAACAAGCTGAACATCGTATAAATGCCTTTGAATATAAATGTTATAGAGGAGTTCTAAGAATATCTTGGATAAAGAAAAGAACAAATGCATCCATACTTCAAGAGCTGAATATTGAAGAAGGTTGGCTATTAAAGACGATAAAACAAAGAAAATTGAAATATTTTGGTCACTTGAAACGTCACGAAAGTTTGGGGAGAACAATAATGGAAGGGTATATGCCTGGGAAGAGAGGAAGAGGAAGGCCAAAGAGAAGATAGGTGCAGGATGTGGCGGATGATCTCCAGATGGGTGTTTCAGACACGGGACATCTTGCTTATGATCGAGAGGTTTTCAGGAAGGTTATTATGGGAGCGAGGGCCTGCAAAGGACATGCTACTGAATGAATGAATGAATGAATGAATGAATGAATGAATGAGTCGTTCCAATAAATTCCTACAGCTATGAAAGTTCTTTCAATGCTAACTTCAACTGTTATGACACATCCATGACAGACAGTTAATTTCGGCAACTATCACTATTCCCCCACGTGGAGAGGAAAGGGGAGAGAGAGAGAGAGAGAGAGAGAGAGAGAGAGAGAGAGAGAGAGCAGAAAGAGGGGAGAGAGGAGAGAGCGGAGGGCGAAGAGATGGCAGCATGAAAGAGAGAGTGGAGAGAGAGGAGAGAGTGAGAAGAAAGCAGAGAGAGAGAGAGAGAGGAGAGAGAGGAGTGAGAGTGAAGAGAGAGAGAGTGAGAGAGAGAGAGGGGAGATAAGAAAGAGAGGAGATACAGAACTGAGAGAGAAGTGAGAGGAGTGAGAGTGAAGAGAGAGAGAGTGAGAGAGAGAGAGGGGAGATAAGAAAGAGAGGAGATACAGAACTGAGAGAGAAGTGAGAGGGGGAAGAGAAAGGAAAGAGAGGAGAAAGAAAGAGAGGGGGGAGAGTTTATAGGGCGAGATTTAGAGAAGAAGAAGAAGAGGAAGAAGAAGAAGAAGAAGAAGAAGAAGAAGAAGAAGAAGAAGAAGAAGAAGAAGAAGAAGAAGAAGAAGAAGAAGACGACGAAGAAGAAGAAGAAGAAGAAGAAGAAGAAGAAGAAGAAGAAGAAGAAGAAGAAGAAGAAGAAGAAGAAGAAGAAGAGGAGGAGGAGAGAGAGGAGGAGAAAAGATGAAGAAGATTCAATATGGCATTTCAGTAGATAAACCTAGGAGCTGCAATCACTTTACACTGCCTTCAAACATCAAGGTATCTTGGTATAATATTATCTATTATTTTATAATTGATTTCAAGCTTTAATGCAGCATTGTATAATATTATCTATTATTTTATAATTGCCACGTGACATCAAGGCTATATGACATACTATGATCTATTGTTGTTCATTCATACTGTTACTGATTACAACAGACTGAAAAGTGTCAGAAACAACCCCTGTGAATACAGGATCATGCATGGCTGCTCTACCAACCCGGCGATCTGACGTCGTTTCAGATCTACCAGATACCAGACGAAGCCCCGGCCATCTCCGAGTTTCTTGCCCATAAATTATGCTCGTTTTATTGCGTGGACCTTGCCTTAAAAATTCAAATAAAAATTGAGGTCGTATGGTCTAAGTTGAAAGGAAGATAGGGCACACTTAGTGTGGCTTTTGAGGCACTGTGTGTGGTCGAGAAGCTAGGGATGGGGAGTTCGTTGTTGGTGTTATCGGTGATCTTTGCTGAGTTAGATGTTTCTAGTGTACTGGGGGAAGGTGAGGTTATAAAATCGCCAATCAGAAGCGGCGTTAGGAATCTGTAGAACTGCATGGCATAACTACAATGATTTTGATTGGTTACTGGGCACGATCACCAAACACGTGGGGTTCAAAATTACCATTGGTGTTGCAGTTGATTGGGATGATGGCAGTACAGATGGTGATGGTGAACACGAACACCATCGTGATGATGATGAAGATGAAGAGGATGTTGATATTTGTGATGATTTTCTACCTGTAGTCCATACACAGACAGGAACAATTGATGGAGTCTAAAAGTGGTTGGGTTAGATGGTCACAAAGATTTCCCAACTCCTGGTTTCCAACATGATAGATCTGAGCTTCGTGTCTGGGCTTCAGTGAATGAAACATTCCAACCTCACAAGTGTCACTCCTCGCCTGGAGGTGAACAGTGACGTGATTTCCATAACTTTAACGTTGGATGGTTCCTTCTTCAATTTTTCATACTCTCTTAGAGTTTAACCCCCCGTTACATCCATGTATTGTTAGAGTAAAACCTCCCAATATATCTATCTATAGTCAGAGTTGAGGAGCTTCTGGCCGATTGGCTAGAATGCCGGATTCTCCTTCGGGAGACCCGGGTTCGAATCCTCAGTCAGGTGTGGCTAACTTTTTTTTTTCTGTCGGGGAAAAATAATGAAACCATAACCTGCACAGTTTGCGTCGACTGCACTAGCCAGGCGGCCTTAATTCCCCAGGTTCAAGCCTTCCCTGCGATACACCGCAAGATACTATATAGGCAGTAAATTATAGTTGGCAGTCAGAGTTTTACCTCTCATTATATAGAAATATAGTCAGAGATTAACCTCTCATTCTATCCATGTATTGTCAGTGTGAGCGTTTAATATTTCACTGTATCCATGGATTGCTGGTGTGAGTCCAACAGCTAAAACTGCCAGGCCCTAACTACTTGCCCTACATCACAAACGACTGGGATTGTCGGTACACAGACACATCCTGCACTCAAGTACAAGTGATAACAAGTATATCACAATGCTATACGTGTATCCACATCCCAGGAGTACGTCTGTCAACATTTCAGGTGTATGTGTTTCCACATTTCGTGTGCTGACGAAAACTTTGGCCGCAACGGCCATCTTGTTACTTGCAATCTCGTTCTAGTAGAGCCGACCAACACTATTCCTCGTTTATACGTGATTTACTCATGATATTCTCAACAAAGACATGTCTGAATTGACAGAAGGAAAGATATCCCAGTATCGACTTACAATGAAGAAAAGACAGGGAAGCAACATTCTAGCAGGCTGTGGCGATACCAACAGTTGGTAATAAATATGTCACACAGTACTCTCACAGATAACCGCCAAACAACATAAATATTCTTCCGCCATTGAGCAGCCATTTTGTGTTCGTCCGCAAACAAGGGTAGGTTACTCAACGATCTAATCACCCAGGCGCCACAGAGCTGGTTGACATAAAAACATCAACTGACACGGCACAGCATATCTGGAGCTATTTACATACTGTTTCCTTCGGTGAGGCGGGAAATTAATGGGTGGATTGTGTGTATATGTGTATGATTGTGTGTGTGCGGGTGTATGTTTGTGTTACAAGATTACAGTGTCCTAAGACAATTTTTTTTTTTTTCATATTCTATTCGTAAACAAATGTTCAGAGGTTCTGAAAGTAGATAAAGGAATTCAAGAACAATACATGGTCATTTATTTTACTGCCAGTATAGTACCTTGCGGTGTATGGCAGAGGGGTCTTTGAGCCTGAGGAATTTAGGCCGCCTGGCTAGTGCAGTCGCCGCGAACTGTACAGGTTAGGATTTTCTTTTTGCCCCCGACAGAAAAAAATCCCACACCTTATAGTGACTGTGAAAAATAGGTACAATGCAATAGCTAAAATACAGAGTATAAATGAACAATGGGAAATGTTAAGGGACTCCATTCATCAAACTAGTAAAGAAATATTACCGGAGAGAAGTCAAATAGCTAAGAAAAAATGGATGAATGAAGAAATCTTAATGCTGATGGACAAAAGAAAACAGAGTAAAAATGGCAAACAAGAATACGCTAAGATAAATAAAGAAATAAAAGTTAAATGTTGGAGGGCAAAAGAATGTTGGTTAAATGAGCAGTGCAAAAATATTGAATTAAATGCCATTAAAGATACAAAAAATATGCACAGACAAATCAGTGAGCTCACGGGAAGAAAAATAAGAATAAATACAGGGTGTTTGAAATCAAAAACAGGAAAGATATTATTGGAGGAAGGTGCTATAATGAAGAGGTGGAATGAGTATATAAGAGAATTATATAGAAGTCGCTGACGCTATTAAATATATGAAGAAAGGAAAAACAGCTGGATCAGATGAAATCACAATAGAAGAATTAGAAGTATTGGGAGAATTTGGAGTAGATATATTAACCAAAATGTTAAATGATATTTACAGCAGTGGATATTTACCCAGTGATATGCTGAAATTTGTATTTATAGCTATACCAAAAAGACCAAGAGCAATTGAATGTGAAGATTTTCGTACAGTTAACCTCATAAACCATATCACTAAGCTTCTGCTCAAAATCATAATGAGAAGAACCAGAAAGAAAATAAAAATGGAAATTAGTGAAAAACAGTATGGATTTGTGGAGGGAAAGGGCACAAACAATGCAATATATACATTACGGACACTAATAGAAAGGTCAATAGAGAAACAGAAAGACATATATTTATGCTTCATAGATTATACTAAGGCATTTGATAAAGTAAAACATGATGAATTGATTAAAATGTTGGAAGATATCAACATTGATGGTAAAAAGTTAAGAAAAATAAAGAATATTTACTGGAACCAAGTAGCAGCAATTAAAATTGGAAATAAAGAGGGTAATTACGAACACATAAAGCTAGGAGTACGACAGGGATGTGTCTTGTCACCAGATCTCTTCTCCCTATATAGCGAAGTAATAATGAGAGAGATCAAAGAGATGCCAGGAATACTAGTTGGAGGTTATAATATAAATAATATACGCTATGCAGATGACACAGTATTGGTGGCGGATAATTCAACAGACCTACAACAATTATTAGACGTTATAGTAACAGAGAGTGCAAGGAAAGTATTCTCCTTGAATATCAAGAAAACAGTAACAATGGTGATATCAAAGAAAATGGGGACACCAAAATGTGATATAGAAATAGTAGGAAAAATTCTTAACCAAGTGGATAATTTTAGATACCTAGGGACATTTATAACATCAGATGGAAGATGTACAACAGAGATTAAGAGCAGAATAGGGCAAGAAAAGGCCGCATTTCAGAAAATGAAGAGTATCTTGTGCAATAGGTCACTATCACTGAGTGTAAGAAAGAGAGTACTAAAATACTATATAGAACCAGTTTTGCTGTATGGCAGTGAATCTTGGAATGTAAATGAACAAATTAAGAAGAAATTATAAGCAACAGAGATGTGGTTCCTGAGACGAATGTTGAGAATTCCTTGGACTGCCAGAGTAACTAACAACGACTTTCTGAAACAGGCTAATGAAACTAGAACATTATATACAACAATAAGAAAGAGACAAACATCTTTCTTTGGTCATGTAATGAGAAGAGAGGCATTGGAGAACATCGTAACAACTGGAAAGATCGAGGGGAAGAGAGGCAGGGGCAGACCAAGAGAAATGATGCTGGATGGATTGAGACGGTGGCACGGAGGAATATCAGCAGCAGACTTGATCCAGAAAACCAAAGACCGAGATCTGTGGAGAGCCATGAACTCCTACGCCAGCTGGCAGGACACTTCATGATGATGAAACAAATGTTCACAACTGCTTTCACTAACATTTACTTTTTTATATTATATTATATTATATTATATTATATTATATTATATTATATTATATTATATTATATTATATTATATTATATTCTTCTTCTTCTTCAGCGTTCCGAGCTATTGAGGTTCTTTGCTGCAGATGCAATCCGTCTCCATTCGTCTCTCTGGTTGACCTTCTCTTGCCAGTCGTTGATTCCAAGTGCTTGTAGGTCTGTATATATATATTATCTCTCCACCGTCTTGTTGGTCTACCTCGGGGTCTACGGTAATTTATTTCCTGAGTGTAAGCGAGTTTTGTTTCCCTATTATATTCCATTCTTTCTATATGCCCCAGCCATTGTAGTCTACTAGCCTTCATGATACCAGTGATTAGCGGGGACTTAAACAGATCATAAATGTCTTTGTTACTTCTTATTTTCCACTCTCCACTTTGTGTATCCCTAATGGGTCAATGTTATATTATATTATATTATATTATATTATATTATATTATATTATATTATATTATATTATATTATATTATATTATACTATATTATACTATATCATATCATATTATTCATTCTGTTGCACGTCCTCTGCAGAACTTCGCTCCCATAACAACCGTCCGGAAAACCTGGTCACAAGTAAGATGTCCCACCTCCGATACAGCCATCTGGATATCTTGCACCCATCTTCTCTTTGGTCTTCCTCTTTCCCTCTACCCGGGCATATATCCCTCCCTAATTGTTCTCTCCAAACTTTCGTGACGTTTCAAGTGACCAAAATATTTCAATATTCTTTGTTTTTGCGCCTTTAGTAGTCTTCAGTATTCAGCTTTTGAAGTATTGATGCATTTGTTTTTTTCTTTATCCAATATATTCTTAGAACTCGCCTATGACATTTATATTCACAGGCATTTATTAGCTGTTCAGCTTGTTTAGTATGTGCTCAGGTCTCATAAGTGTATCTAGCAATGGAAAAGATGCATGTTCTTACAAATCTAAGTTTTTTTTTAGTTCTGTCTGTGCCTCTCCACAATTTATTCAGTTGTTTTTGTTTCTGAAGGGCATTACATATTCGTGTTTTAATTTCCTTCATGGTATAACCATTGTTTTTAATTACTGAGCTCAGATATTCGAAATGTTCCAACACCTCCAATTTTTCCTCATTAACATGTATTTCTTTCCCCATATTAATTTTATCTGTATTCACTATCTTGTTTTTGCTATGTTAAGATACAAGGCGGTCTCCGTGGCGATATTGTTGCTAACGCGATTCGTAATGACGGTTACCCGTGTTCGAAACAAAGCAGCGACTGATCTGGCAGCAGACCGTGTCGCGCCGGTTTTAACGTGTTGGTATGGGAGCCGGTTGTTCAGAAAGCAATGGCAAACTACTGAACATAAAAAAATGCCAATACATCAACAACGGGCAGTAAAATGCCGGTGTTGAATGCAACGTCCTGTAAGGGATATGCAATATGTTTTTAAAGTTGTGATTTTCAGTATTCTTTTGGGTTGAGGTTATTAGTTTTTCTATACCAGTCTGTGATGTGGATGTTAATATTTTGTCATCATCATATCGAATCTCTGGTATAATATAATATAATATAATATAATATAATATAATATAATATAATATAATATAATATAATATAATATAATATAATATAATATAATATAATATAATATAATATAATATAACGTAACGTAACGTAAAATAACATAACATAACATAACATAACATCACATAATCATCCAGCGAATGCTCACAGCCCTTAATTTGTCTTAAACCAATCCAAAATTATTCTACCCGTTTCTCATCTTAATACATTTGTTTTTAAGGAGTATATCACATATAGTTATTGACCTCTAAGGTCAGCGTGTTCGGCTCATCTCGAATTTGCAACCTCTAGGCAAGATTCGATCCGAAGTAGAGGACTTGAGCTACCCTGGGAAGGTTTTGTAGCGGGCTTGATCTACCCTGGGAAGGTTTTGTAGCGGACTTGATCTACCCTGGGAAGATTTTGTAGCCGGCTTGATCTACCCTGGGAAGGTTTTGTAGCGGGCTTGATCTACCCTGGGAAGGTTTTGTTGTGGACTTGATCTACCCTGGGAAGGTTTTGTAGCGGGCTTGATCTACCCCGGGAAGGTTTTGTAGCAGACTTGATCTACCCCGGGAAGGTTTTGTAGCGGGCTTGATCTACCCCGGGAAGGTTTTGTAGCGGACTTGATCTACCCTGGGAAGGTTTTGTAGAGGACTTGATCTACCCTGGGAAGGTTTTGTAGCGGACTTGATCTACCCTGGGAAGGTTTTGTAGCGGGCTTGATCTACCCTGGGAAGGTTTTTTAGCGGGCTTGATCTACCCCGGGAAGGTTTTGTAGCGGACTTGATCTACCCTGGGAAGGTTTTGTAGCGGACTTGATCTACCCTGGGAAGGTTTTGTAGAGGACTTGATCTACCCTGGGAAGGTTTTGTAGTGGACTTGATCTACCCCGGGAAGGTTTTGTAGCGGACTTGAGCTACCCTGGGAAGGTTTTGTAGCGGACTTGATCTATCCCGGGAAGGTTTTGTAGCAGACTTGATCTACCCTGGGAAGGTTTTGTAGCGGGCTTGATCTACCCCGGGACGGTTCTGTAGCAGGCTTGATCTACCCCGGGAAGGTTTTGTAGCGGACATGATCTACCCTGGGAAGGTTTTGTAGCGGACTTGATCTACCCTGGGAAGGTTTTGTAGCGGGCTTGATCTACCCCGGGAAGGTTTTGTAGCGGACTTGATCTACCCTGAGAAGGTTTTGTAGCGGGCTTGATCGATCCTGGGAAGGTTTCCTTTCCTTAACTTTCGCTAGGACAGCGGTATGGCAGCCTAACCTTATCGTGAGATTGATATCCTATACAACTTAACACACGGGACCTTCTCGTGTATGCCCTTATCTGAGAAGGCTAAATATTCGGCCTCACTACCAAAAAGCTCCACGGGACTTGTAATATCACTGAACATCTATGGCTGCCCTCTGCTGGGATTCGAACCAAGTACATCAGAACTTGACAGCGGCCACTGGGTATTGGATAACTGACACGTAGTGGTATTTGGTGGCACCTGCTATTGGGGTGAAGATGTGTGCCGTCGAGCTGGGGCAGACAAACCAAGTGTGGCTCGGAAGCTTCACGAAAGGAAAGAAACAATCGAGGTATCAACAAAAACATCAAAGGATACACACGAACACTGACCTAGAGAACTGAAATAGCACATTCACAAGTGAGTTATCGACATGAGAACGCAGTTGTTTATAGGACAGTGCAATCTGCGATATGTGCACATTTCGGCCGACACATCCGACTTCTGTGGACATTTCTTGACCGGGTTAAAATTCCCGAGTACTTCTAAACCGTATGTGGATGACTTGTTTATAATTGTGATATTCCAGTTTTCTAAATTTGTTTGTTTGTTTACTTTGAAAAGATTAAACGACTGAACAAAGCGGTAAGGAACATTCACATTATTAGGTTACAGAAACAACTAAACAGACAAATAATGTTTCAATCACATGCGAACTTGTCAACATGTTAAACAAGGTGTTTGCGGTGTGTAGTTTCTACAGGGACATAAGATGTTTGCGGTGTTCAGTTTCTACAGGGGCATAAGATGGTTGCGGTGTGTAGTTTCTACAGGGACATAAGATGGTTGCGGTGTGTAGTTTCTACAGGGACATAAGATATTTGCGGTGTTCAGTTTCTACAGGGACATAAGATGTTTGCGGTGTTCAGTTTCTACAGGGACATAAGATGGTTGCGGTGTGTAGTTTCTACAGGGACATAAGATGTTTGCGGTGTGTAGTTTCTACAGGGACATAAGATGTTTGCGGTGTTCAGTTTCTACAGGGACATAAGATGTTTGCGGTGTTCAGTTTCTACAGGGACATAGTAATGAGACGCACACAAGACACAGCAGGAGCATCAGTTAGTGGACATAGTGTAAACAACCTGCGTTATTGTAAACACGGAAGTGACAGAAGTATGTTGCACAATTTATTGCTAGGCATATTTCGCTGCTTCTAGCCATGTACAAACCGCAGAGGTGTTTATCACATGAAGTATTGTTTGAATGTGTAACACCTGTTATCCCCACGGTAATTTCAAAGTTAACAAGAACTCTTTCCGTGTGCATAAAATCGGCTGCAACCTCTTAATTACTAACGCCTCACTATATTTTTATAATCGGTTACTGCTCTTTTTCTAACAACCAATTACACGGATTTATTGCACACTATGCATTCATTTAATGCAAATTAAAGGCATATAAATCCAGAGATAACAAGGAATTAATAAATAAACACATATAAATCAAGATATAACAAGTAATTAATTAATAAAAACACATAAATCTATAGATAACAAGTAATTAATAAATAAACGCACATAAACTCAGAGATAACAAGTAATTACTAAATAAACAAGCATAAATCCAGAAATAACAAGTAGTTAATAAAAAAAAACTCACAAAACCCCAGAGATAACAAGTAATTAATAAATAAACGCACATAAACTCATTGATGACAAATAAGTAATAAATAAACGCACACATATACCCAGATATATCAAGTAATCAATAAACGCCCATACATCCAGAGATAACAAGTAATTAATAAATACACAGAAACTGTCCGTGACCTTTGGAGGACGTTGTGATGAAACTCAACCATAGGTGTACTTTATGTTTAGTTTAGTTTAGTTTAGTTTAGTCGATGGATCAGCATCACGGTACACGGGTGTAACCCATAAGTTCTCCGTTCTCCTCCTAACTCAAACCTGAGTCTTGAGAAACTCAGCTCAGTGCACGAACTCCGTAGCACCGGCGAGGATCCTGAATAACTTTGGATATATTTTTAACTCGAAATTTTGCCCGTTCTGTGCCGTTAGGCTATTCTTTTTTCGATTTCCAACTGCCAAGGGATATTTTACGTGCGCAACAATACACACGGGCGTCCGATCTCACTACCCAGAGACCAGGGGAAATTTTATTACTAGAAGTCCACGTTAAAAAAAAATCCCGGTCCTCGCCGGGGTTTGAGCCCGGGACCTCCAGCACTCGAGGCGGACGAGGTGTACTTTCCAGGCAAGTTTATGTTCAGTAGTTTGCCATTGCTTTCTGAACGAGACGTCAACTTGAAGTCCAAGAGATCGGAGCAACAGTTAGGTGAATGAATAAACAAAACGCCAGAATAAATTAAGAATGAAATCATTTTAGTAAACATTTAAACAAACAAAAAGTAATAAATGAGGTAGAGAACAATAAAATTAAGCACATCTTTACAACAACATTAAATACAACATCATCTCCTCAGTCAGTAAACACATACATAGTGAATAAACACTCACATATATGAACCACACACACACACACACACACACACACATACATACATACACACACATACATACACACACACAGAGTATATACTCACATATATA
>JACEFZ010028132.1:92500-207500 GCA_014155875.1 Cepaea nemoralis
CATTCGCACCAGCGTGTGTAAAGACATCAAAAAGAACTAAACGAGACGAACAATTAAAGACACCCCCAAAAAAGTCCCATTTTTACAGAACCACTTATCGTAGAAATCTTTCTCAATCTTAAGATCTAAAATTATTGTAGCTACTGCGCATGTCTTGAAGATCGGGAAACACAAGTAGTAGCAGCCCTCGATTCGTCCTCGTCATAGTTCGAACGTCTGGTACGAGGTGGAAGGTCAAAGGGTAGAAGTGGGAGGAGATTTGGGAGTGTCGGAAGTCCCGCCTTCGAAGATTGTGTTCACAACTGCGTGAAGACGACAGTAAACCCTCATCTGGCGCGTCCAAGGGAAATATCATCGGCTATTCACGACGGCCATTATTCCCCTGATTAGTTGCCCGACTGCTGATTACAAGATTCCGGGTAATTCACAATAAAAACTACATTAGAATGAGAGGAAGAGACAAAGTATTTGTCAGCCAGAACAGCCAGCCTTAGTATTGCCGCAGACCACACAGTGTAGTCAGGAGGGATTAAACTATTGATAGTGCACTAATTTATGGTGTCAGCTGACCCGTTCTTTTTTTGTTCATCTCATTCCTCCATGTTCTCTTCTTCCTATTCCGCATCTTCCTCTTCTTCCTCCTACACCAGTGTGGAGAAAGGGGAATTAAATAAATGCTTGTAGACTAATTTATGGTTTGAGCTGACTAGTTCTCATTGTCTACTCCTCCTCCGCCTCCTACTCCCCATTCTTCTTCTTCCACTAAATAACACATACTCCTACTAAGAGACAGCTGGACCGTTCTCATTTCCTCCCCCTCCTCCTCCCCCTCCTTCCCTCCTCCTCCTCTTCCTCCTCCTACTCCTCCTCCTCCAGTCCACACCAGCATAACGATGTACTTCGACGATGACATCCCGTTCAGAAAGCCACGGCAAACTACTGAAGGTAACATTGCCGGGATAATAAACCTGGGGTTGGGCGCAACGTCTTGCAGAGGCCATGCAACATTTTAGAATTGTGATCATCAACATCAACTTTCGTGATCATCAACATCAACTTTCGTGATCATCATCAACATTCGTGTTCATCAACATAAGTTTTCGTGATCATCAACATCAACTTTCGTGATCATCAACATCAACATTCGTGATAATCAACATCAACTTTCAAGATCATCAACCTCAAATTTTGTGATCATCAACATCAACACTTGTGAACATCAACTTTCATGATCATCAATATCACAATTCGTGATCATCAACATCAACATTTATGATGATTAGTTATAATTTCCTACTATTGCGTCTACAAAACACCACATGCTCTTATTACAACAGCAACAATGACAGCAATTGCTTCTCCTAATTCTCTTATAATAAGAACTAAAGAAAACAAACAGCTACAACAACAATAACAACAACAACAACAACAACAATAACTACTACTACTATACTACTACTACTACTACTACTACTACTACTACTACTACTACTATACTACTACTACTACTACTACTACTACTACTACTACTACTACTACTACTACTACTACTACTACTACTACTACTACTACTACTACTACTACTACTACTACTATACTACTACTACTACTACTACTACTACTACTACTACTACTACTACTACTACTGCTACTACTACTACTATACTACTACTACTACTACTACTACTACTACTACTACTACTGCTACTACTACTACTATACTACTACTACTACTACTACTACTACTACTACTACTACTACTACTACTACTACTACTACTACTTCTACTACTACTACTACTTCTACTACTGTGTTGTTTGTTGTTGTTTGTCCATCAAGAATGATGATGACCATTCATTTCATCCAGTGGGGTCGAAGGTATGGAGCCGTGGGTTCTAAGATGGCTGATAAGGCCTATTTTGGCTCGAAATGTTCTTTGACAATGTGGGCAAAGAATGCTTGACGTTTCTGGAGGAGGATTTTCTGCAGTGGTTTTTCTGTTCTGTCTTTTCTTCACAGCTCTTGCAGTCCTGGTTGCCTCACAAGTGACCGCACCCTTGCGTAATGGTGTACTCTCATTACATCATTACTACTACTACTACTACTACTACTACTACTACTACTACTACTACTACTACTACTACTACTACTACTACTACTACTACTACTACTACTACTACTACTAAAATTACTACTACCATTACCGCTACCACTGCTACTAGTATCTATATATCTATCAAAGCAACAGTGTGGTTCATTCTCCCCCACCTCCCACCCCCATCCCTTATTTTTTCTTTGCTGTATTTCTTAATATTATTGATGAGTAACTGTGTTGTGCCCGTTGATAACATGGCTGCGATATTTAAGATTCGGCTTGTTCCCGTCATGTTTTCTTCAGCCAGCCTCTGCCGGCCGCCACACATCTAATGACAGTGCACATATCCTGTCTGGGGAACTTGCACGGAACATGGACGAATAGAGAACCAATGAGAAATTCTGCAAAACACAAAATTAGTAAATGAATAAATAAATAGATGGAATGACAATTTCAAGTCCTTTAGGATCTCTTCTGGCGGAAATCTTCACGGTACACATCGAAGACAACGGCAGATATTACAGACGTAGTTGTCTCCATGCGACACCTAGATGTTATAAACTCATCTCATCAGATCTCATCTCATCACATCTCATCTCATCTCATCTCATCTCATCAATTTCCTCTTGTACCTTGCGGTGTCGAGGTGAAGCATAAATAGTGGGAGAGTGCCCGTTTAAGGGTTTCGCATATCGAGATTCCCGTGGACTTATTTCCCCTGTCTAGCGTTTACTTTGGGAAATCATGAGGAATATGGGCTTTCCTTCACATGTAGTACATCTCATAAAAATGCTATATCAAGACCAACAAGCAGCAGTTAGAATAGATGGCGAGACATCAGATTGGTTTGACATCAAGCAAGGAGTCCGTCAGGGCTGCGTGCTGTCACCCTATTTGTTTAACCTGTATGCCGAAAATATAATGAGAAATGTAAGAGATGATATAAACAGGGAGCCATATGATGCCCTAAATATCGGCGGTCATGACATACCAGAGATTCGATATGCTGATGATACAGTATTACTATCCACAACACAGTATGGCATAGAAAACCTAATAGCCTCAACACAATTGAATAGTGAAAATCACAACTTATATCTTAACATAGCAAAAACTAAGATAATGCATACAGATAAAACTACTATGGAGAAAGAAATATACATTAATGGGAGAAAATTGGAGGTGGTGGAAAATTTTGAATATCTTGGGTCATTGATTACGAATAATGGTGACACAATGAAAGAAATTAAACGGCGACTATCCATTGCTCTTCAAAGACTAAAACAGATGAATAAATTATGGTGTGGGACAGACAGAACTACAAAAAATTAGATTTTTAAGAGCATGCATCTATCCCATTGCAACATACGCCTGTGAGACATGGACACTTACTAAACAAGCTGAACAGCGCATACATGCCTTTGAATATAAATGTTATAGACGAGTTCTAAGAATATCTTGGGTAAAGAAAAGAACAAATGCATCCACACTTCAAGAGTTGAATATTGAGGAGGGATGGCTATTAAAGACGATAAAACAAAGAAAATTGAAGTATTTTGGTCACTTGAAACGTCACGACAGTTTGGAGAGAACAATAATGGAAGGGTATATGCCTGGGAAGAGAGGAAGAGGAAGGCCAAAGAGAAGATGGGTGCAGGATGTGGCGGATGATCTCCAGATGGGTGTATCAGACGCGGGACATCTTGCTTGTGATCGAGAAGTTTTCCGAAAGGTTGTTATGGGAGCGAGGTTCTGCAAAGGACATGCTACTGAATGAATGAATGAGCGTTTACGTGGTCGGCCTCTTCCTCTGCTTCCATCCGGTCTGTACATCATTGCTTGTTGTGGTATTCTGTTAGTTGGTAGTCTAGTTATATGACCGAACCATTTAATTTGCTGTTTTCTGATGAAGTCTGGCGCTGCTACAATCCCCACTTTAGTCACATTTCTGATATTCTCTTGTCTTGATACCTTGAGTATTCTTCTCATCAATCTCATTTCCATTGTTGTAATTATTCCCCCCCCCCTTCCCCCCACCCCCTCTCATTGTTCGTGTTTGGCATTGGTAGCATAGAATTCGTAGGAAGAATGTGTTATAGAGTGCTTTTTTTCGTATCTACTAATACGTAATTGTTCTTTAGTATTGGTGCATTTGTCCAATGAGTTGCTTTGCCTTATTGCGTCAATTCTCGATCCCGTCTTCTGATTTGCCATTTTGATGATATTATACTCCCCACCATTCAAAGACCACTGTACCGAAAACAAGGACAGGCCTGTGCCTTCATGTCCACAGATTTACACCTGTCCAGTACAAATGTGGCGGAACCTGGTCAAGCCTACTAGAAGGGTATGTAGCCAAGGTACACTGACCAAACAATTTGACACCTTCATGAAAACCTGCAATCTACACGACTGTCCTACTGGATTCACACAACGAAACCCCACATTCCCACACAACGGTTCACAAACTGCAAGTATTAATTCCACTAACCTTTCGTGGAGATGATGTGCTGCGACATTTACAAGGCCGACTCAACACAACAGTTGACATAATGTTCTATGCCGCGGTTCCAGTTTTGAGATACCAGCCACTCCTATACCAACCACATCAGTGAAAGTAACAGCCAAATCCAATTGTGTGTATCAATGTTCATGTAAATGTCTGTCCGTTTACGTAGGTAGAACCGATAGACAGTCCGAAATTAGTGTAGCAGAGCATATCCGTAAATATGCCAGGAAGCTAATAATGGGCCATTCTGAATGAGTCGCCATCTTTAGTAACACGTCATTTAATATAATCTGGACCTGTTGCAGACGAAGAGAATTGTGAAGTGTTTGTCCTACTAATACCCAAAAACTTACTAAGATGTGCCGAGACATCACCTATGCACTCTAGTAAACCACAATTATGCAAGCAGGAAAACTTGATAGTCTCTTTAAAGTGCTGACATTTAAACACGTGTCCCTGTCTGTTGTTTACTTCGGTGGAAAGGATTCATTACGTTACTTCATTATACGGTGAACCTGTCTCTGTAGTATGTACCTTGTCTTATGTAAGTTGTGGCTGGAGGTACGGAGTCCGCTCTCCGTGCAAAGCTGTCGGGAGGCCGCTCTATGGAGAGAAGACTGAGCAGTACGGGGTAGAATCCAGTGCATTTCCTGGCGACCATTTTAGGAGTTCTTTTTGTTTTCTTTATTTTTGTTTACTAAATTCCCGTCGGGATGTATATTTAAAAACACGAGCACAGGACCGGCATGCGCTTGGACGGCTCTTGTCTTCAATTGGAAGCAGACTTGAGTTAAACCGTCTCTGGGAGACAGCATTGACGTAGATGTGACATAACAGTGACGTAGATGTGACAGAACAGTGACTTAGATGTGACATAACAGTGACTATGATCTTACAGGATATTGCCTTAGATGTTAGAACTCAAAACTTCATGAGATTGAAGGAGTTACAGTAAACTTCACGGATATAAGCAGTTAAAGTAAACTTCATGGATAGATAGTTTAAAGTAAACTTCATGGAATAGAAGTAGTTAAAGTAAACTTCATAGATAGAAGCAGTTAAAGTAAACTTCATAGATAGAAGCAGTTAAAGTAAACTTCATGGATAGATAGTTTAAAGTAAACTTCACTGAACAGAAGCAGTTAAAGTAAACTTCATGGAATAGAAGTAGTTAAAGTAAACTTCATAGATAGAAGCAGTTAAAGTAAACTTCATAGATAGAAGCAGTTAAAGTAAACTTCATGGATAGATAGTTTAAAGTAAACTTCATGGATAGATAGTTTAAAGTAAACTTCACTGAACAGAAGCAGTTAAAGTAAACTTCATAGATAGAAGCAGTTAAAGTAAACTTCATGGATAGATAGTTTAAAGTAAACTTCATGGATAGATAGTTTAAAGTAAACTTCATGGATAGATAGTTTAAAGTAAACTTCACTGAACAGAAGCAGTTAAAGTAAACTTCATGGATAGATAGTTTAAAGTAAACTTCACTGAACAGAAGCAGTTAAAGTAAACTTCATGGATACAAGCAGTTAAAGTAAACTTCATGGAATAAAAACAGTTAATGTAAACTAAATGTATAGATAGTTTAAAGTAATTTCATGGAAAAGGAGCAGTTAATGTAAACTAAATGAATAGATAGTTTACAGTAAACTTCATGGAATAAAAACAGTTAATGTAAACTAAATGAATAGATAGTTTACAGTAAACTTCATGGAATAAAAACAGTTAATGTAAACTAAATGAATAGATAGTTTACAGTAAACTTCATGGAATAAAAACAGTTAATGTAAACTAAATGAATAGATAGTTTACAGTAAACTTCATGGAATAAAAACAGTTAATGTAAACTAAATGAATAGATAGTTTACAGTAAACTTCATGGAATAAAAACAGTTAATGTAAACTAAATGAATAGATAGTTTACAGTAAACTTCATGGAATAAAAACAGTTAATGTAAACTAAATGAATAGATAGTTTACAGTAAACTTCATGGATACAAGCAGTTAAACTAAACTTCATGGATACAAGCAGTTAAACTAAACTTCATGGATACAAGCAGTTAAACTAAACTTCATGGATAGAAGCAGTTAATGTAAACTAAATGAATAGATAGTTTACAGTAAACTTCATGGATACAAGCAGTTAAACTAAACTTCATGGATACAAGCAGTTAATGTAAACTAAATGAATAGATAGTTTACAGTAAACTTCATGGATACAAGCAGTTAAACTAAACTTCATGGATAGAAGCAGTTAAAGTAAAATTCACGAGATTGAAGGAGTGAAATTAGACTTCATAAGATGGGCTAAGTTTCACTACATTTCAAGGTTTAGAAGAAGCTAAAGTAACAATAATATATGACAACAAGATTTACAATTCGGCATAACCTAAACAGCAGGAGGTCGTCGCTGCAAACACATAACACAGATGACAACAATTATTGCAAGGAACAGCCAGATAGGCAAGAAAGACTCTGCCGTGTTTTCGGGGTTTATCTATGATGCTACTCAAAAGCCAGGGAGAGTAGGACTAGGCCATCTGGGGACACGTGCGGTCGCCTGGAAGAGTTTTGCGTGCCTGGTCGACTGGCGCTGTGAGAGCGGGTAGACGCTATGTTGAAAGGCGGACTTTGTTCCGGAGCGACGATTAGAAAAGCAAACACGTTATGGAGCAGCGAATCTGAATACCAGCAGGGACGTTGCGGGGGAGGGCGGGCAGGTGATGAGGAAAGATGAGAATGGAAATGAGGATTCGATGCAGATAGGGACAGGGAGCGATGGGTAAAAGTAGTGAACTGGAACGTTAGCATACTACAGCGGCTATGTTATCAGCAATATCATCGTACATTGATTAAAGTTAAGTTGAGGATCCTTTCGCATATCTTGATATTATTGGGTATATGGTGCTAAAATTTGCAAATGAACTAGCCTAGCCTAGCTGATTTTTTACAGTGGTAGACCTCTGAAGCCAGAGTGGGTTCACCTGATGGCGAGGTACACTGTTAATAGGGAAAGCTAATCCATGCGCAAGATTCAGTTTATCACTACTATAAATAGTGTGTGTGGTCTACGCTTGAGTTCAAAGCGGGCGAGCGCAGAATAATGGTAGGAGCGTCAGTCGTTTAGAAAGTAATGGCAAAATGCTGAACGTGAACTTGTCTAGTCAATGACATACAGCCAAACGTGATGGGGTCGATTGCGACGTTCTGTAAAGGACATGAGACAAACTGTAACTATAACATATCCGTTATTTACCTTGTCCACTACGCTACTCGACTAGTCTGGTCCGTTGTCTCATCCTGTCCACTCAAAGTGTTGTAGCAACACTGTCCACTATCTTGTACTGTCCACTCAAAGTGTTACAGCAACACTGTCCACTATCTTGTACTGTCCACTAAAAGTGTTACAGCAACACTGTCCACTATCTTGTACTGTCCACTAAAAGTGTTACAGCAACACTGTCCACTATCTTGTACTGCCCACTAAAAGTGTTACAGCAACACTGTCCACTATCTCATTGTTACAGCAACACTGTCCACTATCTTGTACTGTCCACTCAAAGTGTTACAGCAACACTGTCCACTATCTTGTACTGTCCACTAAAAGTGTTACAGCAACACTGTCCACTATCTTGTACTGTCCACTAAAAGTGTTACAGCAACACTGTCCACTATCTTGTACTGCCCACTAAAAGTGTTACAGCAACACTGTCCACTATCTCATTGTTACAGCAACACTGTCCACTATCTTGTACTGTCCACTAAAAGTGTTACAGCAACACTGTCCACTATCTTGTACTGTCCACTAAAAGTGTTACAGCAACACTGTCCACAATCTCAGTGTTACAGCAACACTGTCCACTATCTTGTACTGTCCACTAAAAGTGTTACAGCAACACTGTCCACTATCTTGTACTGTCCACTAAAAGTTTTACAGCAACACTGTCCACTATCTCAGTGTTACAGCACCACTGTCCACTATCTTGTACTGTCCACTCAAAGTTTTACAGCAACACTGTCCACTATCTTGTACTGTCCACTAAAAGTGTTACAGCAACACTGTCCACAATCTCAGTGTTACAGCAACACTGTCCACTATCTTGTACTGTCCACTAAAAGTGTTGCAGCAACACTGTCCACTATCTTGTACTGTCCACTAAAAGTGTTACAGCAACATTGTCCACTATCTTGTACTGTCCACTAAAAGTGTTACAGCAACACTGTCCACTATCTCAGTGCTACAGCAACACTGTCCACTATCTTGTACTGTCCACTCAAAGTGTTACAGCAACACTGTCCACTATCTTGTACTGTCCACTAAAAGTGTTACAGCAACACTGTCCACTATCTTGTACTGTCCACTAAAAGTGTTACAGCAACACTGTCCACTATCTTGTACTGCCCACTAAAAGTGTTACAGCAACACTGTCCAATATCTCATTGTTACAGCAACACTGTCCACTATCTTGTACTGTCCACTAAAAGTGTTACAGCAACACTGTCCACTATCTTGTACTGTCCACTAAAAGTGTTACAGCAACACTGTCCACAATCTCAGTGTTACAGCAACACTGTCCACTATCTTGTACTGTCCACTAAAAGTGTTACAGCAACACTGTCCACTATCTTGTACTGTCCACTAAAAGTTTTACAGCAACACTGTCCACTATCTCAGTGTTACAGCACCACTGTCCACTATCTTGTACTGTCCACTCAAAGTGTTACAGCAACACTGTCCACTATCTTGTACTGTCCACTAAAAGTGTTACAGCAACACTGTCCACAATCTCAGTGTTACAGCAACACTGTCCACTATCTTGTACTGTCACTAAAAGTGTTTGCAGCAACACTGTCCACTATCTTGTACTGTCCACTAAAAGTGTTACAGCAACACTGTCCACTATCTTGTACGTCCACTAAAAGTGTTACAGCAAACACTGTCCACTATCTTGTACTGTCCCACTAAAAGTGTTACAGCAACACTGTCCACAATCTCAGTGTTACAGCAACACTGTCCACTATCTTGTACTGTCCACTAAAAGTGTTGCAGCAACACTGTCCACAATCTCAGTGTTACAGAAACACTGTCCACTATCTTGTACTGTCCACTAAAAGTGTTGCAGCAACACTGTCCACTATCTTGTACTGTCCCACTAAAAGTGTGACAGCAAACACTGTCCACTATCTTGTACTGTCCACTAAAAGTGTTACAGCAAACACTGTCCACTATCTTGTACTGTCCACTAAAAGTGTGACAGCAACACTGTCCACTATCTTGTACTGTCCACTAAAAGTGTTGCAGCAACACTGTCCACTATCTTGTACTGTCCACTAAAAGTGTTACAGCAACACTGTCCACTATCTTGTACTGTCCACTAAAAGTGTTACAGCAACACTGTCCACTATCTTTTACTGTCCACTAAAAGTGTTACAGCAACACTGTCTACAATCTCAGTGTTACAGCAACACTGTCCACTATCTTGTACTGTCCACTAAAAGTGTTACAGCAATACTGTCCACTATCTTGTACTGTCCACTAAAAGTGTTACAGCAACACTGTCCACTATCTTGTACTGTCCAATAAAAGTGTTACAGCAACACTGTCCACTATCTTGTACTGTCCACTAAAAGTGTTACAGCAACACTGTCTACAATCTCAGTGTTACAGCAACACTGTCCACTATCTTGTACTGTCCACTAAAAGTGTTGCAGCAACACTGTCCACTATCTTGTACTGTCCACTAAAAGTGTTACAGCAACACTGTCCACTATCTTGTACTGTCCACTAAAAGTGTTGCAGCAACACTGTCCACTATCTTGTACTGTCCACTAAAAGTGTTACAGCAACACTGTCCACTATCTTGTACTGTCCACTAAAAGTGTTGCAGCAACACTGTCCACTATCTTGTACTGTCCACTAAAAGTGTTACAGCAACACTGTCCACTATCTTGTACTGTCCACTAAAAGTGTTACAGCAACACTGTCCACTATCTTGTACTGTCCACTAAAAGTGTTACAGCAACAGTTCAGTTATCAATTATCAGTTGGGGTATCTTCGTTGCACTCCGGACATGTCCATAGGTGCTCAGATCCTCCCCCCAGCATATGCATCAGCGTCCGGTGGCTAATAGTGCCAGTTCTGTGTTGGTTGACGAGGCGCTTTGTTTTCCCGATGTACCTCTCGCGTCTGGCTGTGCCGATTCTTACTCCCAAGTCTTTCATCCTGGACAGCGATGTGGATCCACTGACGTCAAAGTCCTCTGTTCTCACAATATCTTTGAGGACGTTAATAACATCGGCATGATCCATGGGCTGGCCATCTACAGGGGGTGCAGAGCCAGCCAGTTTATCAGCTCGTTCATTTCCTTCGACTCCCGCATGTCCCGGGACGAAGATGAAGGTGACTTTACGGAAAACAGACTTCCGCAGCGACTCAGTCCACTGTCTACGTACAGATCCAGCTTCGACCTTCTGAATCATGCTCATTGAATCACTTAGTACACACACGTTGGTATAATGCTGTGATTCCAGCCATATGAAAGCCTGTGTAACTGCCATCACCTCCATCGTCATGCTGCTCGTGGTCATGGAGTGGGCACCACTGGATTCTTGAACGGTTCGGCCCACTGAACGGGCTGTAAATGCCCACGCACTTCTCTGCTGCTTTACAACAGATCCATCTGTATAGATGAGCACTTCGGGGCTATCTGAGTGTTCATAGATGAGCGCGTTAACCTCTGCATTGACAGCGACAGGGTTCTGCTCTCTGCACCGTCTGTCGAGTGTGATAATGCAGCAGAAAGTGCACTTAAAGGATGTAGGCACCGGCACCCATTCCTTGCCGGGGTTGATACTGGTAAGACTGCAGACCTGTCTGACGATATCTTCCGCCCGACCCATCCATGATTTATGCAGCAATGCCGCGCAGCCATGCAGCAACAGTGTCCAGTGTACTTCATACACATTGTTAACATACACAGTGTACTACAGACACACTGTTAACACGCACAATGTTACTTTTATCACACTACCATAGAGTAGACTGTTGAGATCTGCTTATGCTTTGTGGAATGTTATTGCTTTATTTATAATACCTTAGGTTTACGTTACATTCAGATGTGGCTCTCTTATCCTTTGTTTAAACTATTTCTTGATCTGTAGAAGGCGCATTTATTTCTCAATTAATATGTTCTTCTACAGCTAACAAATTTTACTACGCATATCTTTACATTAAAACTCCTTAAGTGACACAGTGTGAGAACCTTTCATCTGGCTGCAGTAAAACTTGCGGGATATTTTTAACTTTCCAATGCAGTATCCTTAAACTCTTTGATGAATTTGTAATCAACGTTTGCATCTTTTCAGATATTTTAAAAAAATATTCCAATAATTCATTTCTGGCCTTGTTCGGCGTATGATCTTTCTTCTCTCATCTACGATGATTGCGGCTATTTTCCGCTTCGTTTGACGACCTTCAAAGCATCAAAAAGATGCGAGCAAGTTTCGCCAGACGCTCAGCTCTGCGAGGGTGCCTGGGATTGCGATCAGCAGAACCTCACACGATGAGGGACAGGAAGCCAGAGATCCACGGATGGCGGGCCGGAGGGAGGGGTGGAACGTCTTCAAATGTGAGGAGGATTGTGTACGCGGGCGAAAGGATGATCCGATGTCTTCCCGCTGGCGCTGTTTGTGAATCTGATACTTTTGTATTCGTGTAGCGTTGTTGGGATCTTGATGTTGTTCAAACAACCGCGGAGGTTGTGACTAGCAACTTAATATCATAGCCATTCGTGTTCATCGTCGTCAACATCGTCACCAATATAATCATTATTGTCATAATGGTTGTCGTTATCACCAGAAAATATATTTGTATCATTAATATTGTCTTCATCATTATTATCATTATGATTATAGTCATCATCATCGTCATCAAAATCATCGTCATCAACATCATCGTCTTCATCCTCGTCATCAGCATCAACCTCGACATCATTATCATGTCATTATCATTATCATCATCACCTTTATCATTAGCATTATCATCGTCATTAACGTCACCATGATTATAGTCACCATCTTCATAATCTCCGTCGTCATCATCATTATCATCCTCTTCCTCCTACTGCTCCTCATCTTCATCATAATAATCGTCCTTGGAGTCTCTATGGCGAAGTGGTCAAGCCGTTTGACTCGTGCTCCGAAGGTTGTGGGTTCGATTCCGGGCCGCGTCCTTCGGTTTACGAATTAAATGTTTCCGCCGGAAGTCGGAAGTGTCGTCCTACGGGTGGTAAACTAAAAATTGACACTACGCAATTACGTCCGAGTGAGATGTCTCGTCCGAATGTCTCTCGTGCTAGGAACAGCTCTGACTACCTAGTTTTCGAATGCCGCTCTTTTTCGGAACAGCTCTGACTAGGTAGTTTTCCGAATGTCTGTCGTGCCTGGAACAGCTCTGACGGGCGCAACGACAAGCACATGTCCGAAAGCTCGCTGAGTGGATACCGTCTGCAAACCTGTCTGGTTTGTGCGGGAATGGCCAGGGGCAAACGAAATGACCAATATATTGAAGTGAGGATTTAAAGCAGCCATGAGCAGGACGTGACGCCTCGGTGAACCCAGCATCAGGGCGCTATGTGTCGGCCCTGCAACTATGGAAGCAACCTTGGATGGCGGAAAATGCAATGGACTGTCCCTTCCTTCCTTTGAGGGATGACCGTTGTCTTTGACCGTTCCAACTTGGCCAGCTGGGTTGTAGATGGCACCATAAAAGTGAGAGTCTCCCAGGAATGCTACCTGGTCAAAAAAGCACGCTATAGTCGGATGTGTTGGCCTACGCGTTTCGGCCCAAGGGCGCATAACAGACACACCGCAATCACATCTGAAAAAATACTCCGGATGAACGAAAAGAAGAAGAAGAAGAAGAAGAAGAAGAAGAAGAAGAAGAAGAAGAAGAAGAAGAAGAAGAAGAAGAAGAAGAAGAAGAAGAAGAAGAAGAATTAAATGTTTCGGAGATTCCTGTGGGTCGTCGCTAAAAGCTACGGAGTTCGTGCTTTGTGCAACGCTTTGTGTGCTGCGGAAAGAGACCGAGCCATATGGGATAAAACCCGGTGCAATGAAGTCGACCCTGTCGACTTTTAAGCGACTTTATTATCGTCTTCATCCTCATCATCACCACGGTCATCATCATAATTATTCCAATCATTATTATCATTATCATCAGTAGTGTCAATCTTATCATTAGCATAATCATTATAATAACCAATATTGCTTTATTTTTCGTCATTATAATTCTAATAATTGACATCAGCCTCATCGCCATTATCATCTTTTTTATCATCGGCATAATCTTCGCCGATCTCATCATCATTATCATTAACATCAACATACTCATTATCATTACCATAATCATCTTATTCTTCTTGCTGTTGTTTTCTTTCTCCTACTCTTTACCTCCTCCTCCTCCTCCTCCTCCTCCTCCTTCTTCTTCTTCTTCTTCTTCTTCTTCTTCTTCTTCTTCTTCTTCTTCTTCTTCTTCTTCTTCTTCTTCTTCTTCTTCTTCTTCTTCTTCTTCTTCTTCTTCTTCCCAGTCGTCCACCTCCTCATCTGTCTCGATACAACAACCATCCCATCCTCCAATACACTATGTCACATACACATAATCGGAAACACGCCAGTACTATTCACTAAAATACATACACAATGAATATATTATTTCTCATTAATTTCCCTTTACCTAATCCCACTGTGACGTGCCACATACATTTTAGCAACGAGCCGCAGTTAGCCTCGAGCCGTAGCTTGGGACCACAATCTCAGATCCGATGTCATAAAAACCGCACTGCAGCGCCGACCCGAGTTGCCAGTTGGCGTTCCTGGATGTTCGCATATCGAAGCCATGAAAGCATAAAACGGCCGTTAAAACGGCACGCCCACAGAAGGCCGTTTCCTCTGAGGTTAAGGCCGGTATTAGGCTGAGTTAGGCATATCTGGTGTTGGTTGCCTGCATTTGAAATAGAGAAAGTGTGAAACTGAGCGGGACATTTTCACAGAGGAGAGGAGATGAGACTAAGGTTTAGTTGAAGATAAAATAGGAGTGAAGGAAGAAATAGACAGATGGTAAAGAGGCAATTTTTTTATCTCTTTCGCTTTTATCTCAAGCGTAGTTATACATACACGTGGTACTACTTCTAGCGCGCTAGACTTATTTTTGATTGCGGATTAGCTTTCTTTATTAAGAGTGTTGTCCCTCGCCGCTCGTTTGTCAAGACGGCAAGGTGCCAATGTGTCCCTCGCCATCAGCCAAACACACTCCGACTTCTAAGGTATTTGTAATTTACGCCCCCCATGTCAAGGACGAAAAGTCATCATATGAAAGTTTGGAGAGACAATCATAGAGGGAGTATATGCCCGGGAAGAGAGGAAGAGGAAGACCATAGAGAAGACGAGTGCTGGATGTGGCGGATGATCTCCAGATGGGTGTATTGGACGCGGGACATCTTGCTTATGATCGAGAAGGTATCCAGACGGTTGTTTTGGGAGCGAGGTTCTGCAAAGGACACGCAGCCTTGTTTACATGCAACCATTGCCCTCTACACGAAGACCCTGCTGTGTGTAGGCCATCTGCAGCTGGCTCTGGTGCCTTGTGGCCAAACTAGATCTTCCCCGCTTCACGTGACTTGTGGGCAAACTAGATCTTCCCCGCTTCACGTGACTTGTGGCCAAACTAGATCTTCCCCGCTTCACGTGACTTGTGGGCAAACTAGATCTTCCCCGCTTCACGTGACTTGTGGCCAAACTAGATCTTCCCCGCTTCACGTGACTTGTGGCCAAACTAGATCTTCCCCGCTTCACGTGACTTGTGGGCAAACTAGATCTTCCCCACTTCACGTGACTTGTGGGCAAACTAGATCTTCCCCGCTTCACGTGACATTGTGGGCAAACTAGATCTTCCCCGCTTCACGTGACTTGTGGGCAAACTAGATCTTCCCCGCTTCACGTGACTTGTGGCCAAACTAGATCTTCCCCGCTTCACGTGACTTGTGGCCAAACTAGATCTTCCCCGCTTCACGTGACTTGTGGGCAAACTAGATCTTCCCCGCTTCACGTGACTTGTGGGCAAACTAGATCTTCCCCGCTTCACGTGACTTGTGGGCAAACTAGATCTTCCCCGCTTCACGTGACTTGTGGGCAAACTAGATCTTCCCCGCTTCACGTGACTTGTGGGCAAACTAGATCTTCCCCGCTTCACGTGACTTGTGGCCAAACTAGATCTTCCCCGCTTCACGTGACTTGTGGGCAAACTAGATCTTCCCCGCTTCACGTGACTTGTGGGCAAACTAGATCTTCCCCGCTTCACGTGACTTGTGGGCAAACTAGATCTTCCCCGCTTCACGTGACTTGTGGGCAAACTAGATCTTCCCCGCTTCACGTGACTTGTGGCCAAACTAGATCTTCCCCGCTTCACGTGACTTGTGGCCAAACTAGATCTTCCCCGCTTCACGTGACTTGTGGGCAAACTAGATCTTCCCCGCTTCACGTGACTTGTGGGCAAACTAGATCTTCCCCGCTTCACGTGACTTGTGGGCAAACTAGATCTTCCCCTCTTCACGTGACTTGTGGCCAAACTAGATCTTCCCCGCTTCACGTGACTTGTGGGCAAACTAGATCTTCCCCGCTTCACGTGACTTGTGTGCAAACTAGATCTTCCCCGCTTCACGTGACTTGTGGGCAAACTAGATCTTCCCCGCTTCACGTGACTTGTGGCCAAACTAGATCTTCCCCGCTTCACGTGACTTGTGGGCAAACTAGATCTTCCCCGCTTCACGTGACTTGTGGGCAAACTAGATCTTCCCCGCTTCACGTGACTTGTCGGCAAACTAGATCTTCCCCGCTTCACGTGACTTGTGGGCAAACTAGATCTTCCCCGCTTCACGTGACTTGTGGCCAAACTAGATCTTCCCCGCTTCACGTGACTTGTGGCCAAACTAGATCTTCCCCGCTTCACGTGACTTGTGGCCAAACTAGATCTTCCCCGCTTCACGTGACTTGTGGGCAAACTAGATCTTCCCCGCTTCACGTGACTTGTGGGCAAACTAGATCTTCCCCGCTTCACGTGACTTGTGAGCAAACTAGATCTTCCCCGCTTCACGTGACTTGTGGCCAAACTAGATCTTCCCCGCTTCACGTGACTTGTGGCCAAACTAGATCTTCCCCGCTTCACGTGACTTGTGGGCAAACTAGATCTTCCCCGCTTCACGTGACTTGTGAGCAAACTAGATCTTCCCCGCTTCACGTGACTTGTGGCCAAACTAGATCTTCCCCGCTTCACGTGACTTGTGGCCAAACTAGATCTTCCCCGCTTCACGTGCCTTGTGGGCAAACCAGATCCTCCCCATTTTGGTGCCTTGTGGGCAAGCCAGATCCTCCCCATTTTGGTGCCTTGTGGGCAAGCCAGATCCTCCCCATTTTGGTGCCTTGTGGGCAAGCCAGATCCTCCCCATTTTGGTGCCTTGTGGGCAAGCCAGATCCTCCCCATTTTGGTGCCTTGTGGGCAAGCCAGATCCTCCCCATTTTGGTGCCTTGTGGGCAAGCCAGATCCTCCCCATTTTGGTGCCTTGTGGGCAAGCCAGATCCTCCCCATTTTGGTGCCTTGTGGGCAAGCCAGATCCTCCCCATTTTGGTGCCTTGTGGGCAAGCCAGATCCTCCCCATTTTGGTGCCTTGTGGGCAAGCCAGATCCTCCCCATTTTGGTGCCTTGTGGGCAAGCCAGATCCTCCCCATTTTGGTGCCTTGTGGGCAAACCAGATCCTCCCCATTTTGGTGCCTTGTGGGCAAGCCAGATCCTCCCCATTTTGGTGCCTTGTGGGCAAGCCAGATCCTCCCCATTTTGGTGAGCAAACCAGATCCACCCCGCTTTGGTGCCTTGTGAGCAAACCAGATCCTCCCCACTTTGGTGCCTTGTGAGCAAACCAGATCCTCCCCGCTTTGGTGCCTTGTGAGCAAACCAGATCCTCCCCGCTTTGGTGCCTTGTGAGCAATCCAAATCCTCCCCGCTTTGGTGCCTTGTGAGCAATCCAAATCCTCCCCGCTTTGGTGCCTTTTGAGCAATCCAAATCCTCCCCGCTTTGGTGCCTTGTGAGCAATCCAAATCCTCCCCGCTTTGGTGCCTTGTGAGCAATCCAAATCCTCCCCGCTTTGGTGCCTTGTGAGCAATCCAAATCCTCCCCGCTTTGGTGCCTTGTGAGCAATCCAAATCCTCCCCGCTTTGGTGCCTTGTGAGCAATCCAAATCCTCCCCGCTTTGGTGCCTTGTGAGCAAACCAAATCCTCCCCGCTTTGGTGCCTTGTGGGCAATCCAAGTCCTACCCGCTTTGGTGCCTTGTGAGCAAATCAGATCCTCCCCGCTTTGGTGCCTTGTGAGCAATCCAAATCCTCCCCGCTTTGGTGCCTTGTGAGCAAACCAGATCCTCCCCGCTTTGGTGCCTTGTGAGCAAACCAGATCCTCCCCGCTTTGGTGCCTTGTGAGCAAACCAAATCCTCCCCGCTTTGGTGCCTTGTGAGCAATCCAGATCCTCCCCGCTTTGGTGCCTTGTGAGCAAACCAGATCCTCCCCGCTTTGGTGCCTTGTGAGCAATCCAAATCCTCCCCGCTTTGGTGCCTTGTGAGCAAACCAGATCCTCCCCGCTTTGGTGCCTTGTGAGCAAACCAGATCCTCCCCGCTTTGGTGCCTTGTGAGCAATCCAAATCCTCCCCGCTTTGGTGCCTTGTGAGCAATCCAGATCCTCCCCGCTTTGGTGCCTTGTGAGCAATCCAAATCCTCCCCGCTTTGGTGCCTTGTGAGCAATCCAAATCCTCCCCGCTTTGGTGCCTTGTGAGCAATCCAAATCTTCCCCGCTTTGGTGCCTTGTGAGCAATCCAAATCCTCCCCGCTTTGGTGCCTTGTGAGCAATCCAAATCCTCCCCGCTTTGGTGCCTTCTGAGCAATCCAAATCCTCCCCGCTTTGGTGCCTTGTGAGCAATCCAAATCCTCCCCGCTTTGGTGCTTTGTGAGCGAGCCACATCTTTCAAGACTGACAGGGACAACTGCTAGTCCCCAGGCGTGTTCCAGACAATCCAGACAATCTAGAGGATGTTGATGACATGTTGGCTTCCATACCCGGAGTAGCGTAGTGGCTAGACTACGCCTTCAAGCCCTATGTTGATGACCCCAGGATTCCCACACATGGAGTAGCGTAGTGGCTAGACCACGCCTTCAAGCCCTATGTTGATGACCCCAGGGTTCCCACACATGGGGTAGCGTAGTGGCTAGACCACGCCTTCAAGCCCTATGTTGATGACCCCAGGATTCCCACACCCGAGGTAGTGTAGTGGCTAGACCTTGCCTTCCGTCCCTATGGTCAAGGGTTAGATCCACATCGGTGCAGATTCGATTTGTTCAAAATTAACGTGGGCTCCCACTTCCACACAGCCTAAACTGGGTCCCAGGAAAGTACTTGTGAGGTAAAGGCGGCAGACGTGATTCTGACCACACCACCCCCCTCTGCCGTGCGTCCACCTTGACGAGGTAGAGGGGCTTGCGCGTTCCAATGACCCCAAGAGCTATGCCGACGGTAGCACAGCTACTGGTAGGGTCACCCATGTCGGACAGGTCAAGGGAGAGGAACCAGACGAAGAGACGTACAAACCTGCTGCCTTGTAGGTAGACTGGGGACAGTCAAAGGCTAGGGAAAGCATCCCGAACAAATGCTTGTCGAAATCGGATGTACTGAGCCACAGGCTTGACAAAGAAGTGCAACGTAACTTTATCATTTCATGATGCCACAGATGAAAATTAATTGTTATGGTGCTAATCCCGTGAAGTCCCATCAGGCGGTGATAGTGCCGGGCCCCCTGCCTCGAGGGGATCCACCCATGACTACTGGTGGTCACCTTCCCCTGTGCTGTGGAGTCAAGGCACAGAGGAGTAGGTTAAGAGCTATTGACCAAACACCCCGGACACTCAACATACTACAATGGAATGCAGAAGAAGTTTATAACAAGAAAACCTCCCTAACACAGCGTCTTCATAAAGATAGAATAGATGTGGCATGCATTCAAGAGACACACCTCAACGCCAATCGCACATTTTCAGTCGAGAGATATCAGGCCACACGTTTCGACCGCGAAGGACACAAAGGAGGAGTTGTAATACTTACACGAAATACAATACCTTGCAGCGAAGTATCTGTGATCTCTGACAACCAAACGGAAATTATAGGTGTTGATATAATGATAAAGAACGTGAAAATAAGAATTTACAATCTGTATAGCCCGGCAGATAAGGACATTACACTTTCAAACATGGAAATAACTGACACAAATTGCATTGTTGTCGGAGACTTTAATAGCCGTTCAGAAAGATGGGGATACCCAGATACTGACAAAAGAGGAGATGAAGTGGAGGACTGGGAAATAGACTCAAATCTCCATCTACTAAACAAAGCGGATGACACACCGAGCTTCTACTCCAGAAGATGGATTACCACTTCTACTCCAGACTTAGCTTTCTGCACAGGAGACATCCTCCACAAAATCGATCGCCATGTGCTTGACCAATTAGCAGGTAGTGACCACAGATGGATTACCACTTCTACTCCAGACTTAGCTTTCTGCACAGGAGACATCCTCCACAAAATCGATTGCCATGTGCTTGACCAATTAGCAGGTAGTGACCACAGACCAATCAAGCTTGTAATAAATATGGAGTATGTTCCACAGGAGCAAAAGCCTTTGCCCCGTTGGAATTACAAACGAGCAGATTGGGACAGATTTGCCATACTAACAGACAAATATTGTGAAAACATAAATACACGATATGGCAACATGAAGCAAATGGTGGAAAGTCTAAACAGAGCAATAATACAGGCGGCCACTGAGTCTATTCCAAGAGGAGCGAGGAAAAATTACAAACCATACTGGACTGAAGAACTACAAATTTTGGAGGACAAAGTTGAAGATGCTAGGAAGACCGCAGAGAGAGAACAAACAACTGAAGCGAACACCTCTCTCAAAGCCATCTCAGCAAAATATAAAAGAACTGTAAATCAAACAACAAGAGATTGTTGGAGGAAAAAAACAGAAAACCTGAATTTTGACAGGGATGGAAACAAACTATGGAAACTAGTGAAAGCCATGAACAATGAAGGACCTAGAAACAAACAAATAACAATTAAACAAGGAAATGCCTTGCTTACAGGAAAAAAGGCTGCAAATGCACTAATGGAACACTATGCCAGTGCAAACCACATTGAAATTACAGCCGAACAGAAGAAAGCAATCAAAGATAAATAGATACATCATAGATATACAGAGACAGCAGCAGAATATATGATGGCAAATCTAACAATGGAAGAAATGGAACAGGCAATGAATACCCTAAAATAGAAGACATCACCAGGAAAGGATGGAATCACAAATGAAATGCTAACAGGACTAGGCACTAAGGCAAAAAAGAAACTACTAGCAGTCCTAAATTACAGCTGGAAGAGGGGAATAGTCCCACAGGCATGGAAGGAATCTATACTAATACCAGTCCCAAAGAAAGGAAAAGACCTGGAAGAACCAAATGGCTATCGACCTATCAGTCTTTTTAGCTGTGTAGGAAAATTAATGGAACGCATTATCAATGGCAGGCTAACATGGCATCTGGAAGAAAACCAACTCTTAACACCTCACCAAGCAGGATTCAGAAAGTACAGATCCACTGAAGATCAAATAACCTACATAGCTCAGGAAATAGAGGATGCCTTCCAAGAGAAAAAGCACACACTAGCGGTCTGGATAGATTTAGAAAAAGCATTTGATAAAGTATGGAAGGAAGGACTGAAAGTAAAACTGCAAAAAATGCATGTTTGTGGGAAAATGTACAAATGGATCAGCCACTACCTTGAGAACAGAACTGCCAGGACAAAAGTACAAGGACAAACAAGCAAAATGATGCTGTTGGAACAAGGTGTCCCCCAAGGAGGAGTTCTTTCACCAACATTATTCCTAGCATATATAAACGACATCACGGAAAATTTTCCAGCCAGAGTACACACATCATCCTTTGCAGATGACCTAGCCATATGGACATCTGAAGAATATATTAGTACAGCTAACAGCAGAATACAGCAAGCCCTATTAGCGCTAGAGTACTGGTCAAAATCATGGCTAGTGAAGATAAGTGAGGAGAAAACAACATGCACAGTGTTCTCCCTCTCAACTAAAACTCAGCAACCTAAGCTGGTATTGAATGGAAAAATATTGCGCCATGAAGAAAATCCAAACTATCTAGGAGTCACCTTTGATCGTCGCCTGACATGGAAGACACAGGTTGAGAAAAATCGAACAAGAGCAAGGCAAAGAATGGCAATCATGAAAAAGCTTGCTGGTACAACGTGGGGGAGCAGATGAGAAAGTTCTCAAGAAGTTATATACTGGACGGGTGAGGCCAGTACTGGAATATGGCATTGCAGCTTGGGCAACAGCAGCTAAGTCAAACTTTAACAAAATAAGTAGAGTCCAAAATCAAGGAATGCGAATCATAACTGGAAGCCTGAAGACAACGCCTACTAATGAATTAGAAAAGATCACTTGTTTACAACCAATGCAGGATAGAAGAGATAGCTTGGAGACAGCAGCAACTGCCTGAGATGACAGAAAACATTCCTGGTATTGAGAAAAAGAACACTCAGCATGAAACCGAAAGAAGAGAAATAACCCTAGACTACATAAAAGAACATTACCCAAGCAGCAATTGGACCCATGCATATACAGATGGATCAGCCAACAATTCAGTAGAGAATGGAGGAGGAGGAATTCTCCTAAATTTAAAAAATGGAGTGAAAAAAAACACATTCAGTGGCAACTGGAAAGTTCTCAAGTAACTTCAAAGCGGAGGTAGAGGCTCTGAAAACTGCAGCAGAAATGCTCTTGATGGAGGAAAATAAAGAGAAGCAAATAGCTATCTTCACAGATGCAAAGTCAGCTGTCTCAATACTGAAGAGCAAAAACAGCACAGAACTAGCTGACCTAAGAGCAGCACTCCATGGTCTATGCCAGACATCCAAAAAAGTTATAATACAGTGGATCCCATCACATTGCAGTATACCTGGAAATGAAGAGGCTGACAGACTGGCAAAAGAGGGCGGACGACTACCACAGCCTGACATAGACATAACCTATAATGAGGCAAAGAGGTTGATAAAAAGCACTTATAGAACCAAATGGGAAACAGAGCATCCAGGCCACCAGAAGGATGATGCATATTACAAACTCGACCGAAGAGAACAAGTAGCAATCTTCAGCCTCCGCACAGGACATAACAGGCTGAAATACCACTTGTTCAACAAACTAAAGATAGGAGATACAGATGAATGCAATTGTGGAACTGGTAAAATGACAGCTAAACATTTGCTGCAAGAGTGCCCAATATATGCAGAACAGAGAAAGATATTTTGGCCCACACCTGCTTCATTCGAGGACAAGCTCTATGGAGATATCAACAAGCTCAAGTCGACTGCAGCTTACTTTAACTCTATTCAGGTTGACATTTAAATGTACATGAAGAAGTATTTAGACTGCCACACTTCATTACCACAAGCATGTCGGTTACACAAGCCTCCCAGAGGATTGCAATGGAGTATTGCTTGGATAGCAAATCCATTACGTGGAAAGTCCGAATCGAAAGCTCACTGTGTGGGCTTCATAAAAGGTGGAAAAAGTGTCCTAGTGGCACAAAATGGAATATTGCTTGGATAGCAAATCCATTACGTGGAAAGTCCGAATCGAAAGCTCACTGTGTGGATGTCATCTGCAAACAGCATTCTTCTGGCTTCTGGAAGAACAGCCTATGGTGAACGGAAGGCCCAATATACGGAAGTGAGGCTAAGCAGCCATGTGCTGGACGTGACGATTCCTTGGGTGAGCCCAGTACCATTTGCGGTAAAGCCGGTGGATGGCGGCACTAGGTTGTGTCATGCCGAATGATTGTACTTCTTTGATGCCGTCAATGCATGTTCTTCTCAGGCGTCCTCTTGCTCACGTAGCAGATCTTCTTTGATGTTACTATTAATCGTCATAATTGTAACCACTTCTATTTCTATAGCTCAAGTTAGCTGTCTCGGTTGTCTGTTAGTTTTCATCCATCTTGCTGGTTGTATTGATACTATGTTGACAAATCTTTCTGGCTGTATTGATAGAATATTGACAAATCTTTCTGATTGTATTGATAAAATATTGACAAATCTTTCTGGTTGTATTGATAGAATATTGACAAATCTTTCTGGTTGTTTTAATAAAATATTGACAATTTTTTTCTGGTTGCATTGGTAGGATATTGACAAATCTTACTGGTTTTCATTGATAGAATATTGACAAATCTTTCTGGTTGTATTGACAGAATATTAACAAATCTTTCTGGTTGTATTGATAAAACATTGACAATTTTTTTCTGGTTGCATTGGTAGGATATTGATAAATCTTTCAGGTTGTATTGAAAGTATATTAACAAATCTTTCTGGTTGCATTGGTAGGATGTTGCATTGGTAGGATGTTGCATTGGAAAGATAAATCTTTCAGGTTGTATTGAAAGTATATTAACAAATCTTTCTGGTTATATTGATAGATTATTCACATATCTTTCTGGTTGTATTGGTGTCATTTTGACACATTATTCTGGTTGCATTGATAGACTATTGACAAATCTTTCTGGTTGTATAGATGGGGTATTGACACATCTTTCTTTTTGTATTGATAGAATATTAACTTTTATTTTAATATTAATTTTTTTTTGGTTGTATTAATACTATATTGATTCAACATTTTGGTTGTAATGATAGAATGAATATTCACAAATCTTTCTGCTTGTATTGATAGGATGTTGACAAATCTATCAAGTTGTATTGGTACGATATTGACACATGTTTCTGGTTGTATTGGTACCATATTGACAAATCTTTCTGGTTGTATTGGTAACATATTGACAAATCTTTCTTGGTGTATTGTTAACATATTGACAAATCTTTCTGGTTGTATTGGTAACATATTGACAAATCTTTCTGGGTGTATTGATACATTATGACATTCCTTCACTCTGGTCGCTTCACGGGAGCCTCGCTAGCGTCGTAACTAGTCCCACGTTGGAATCCCCATTCAGGCGAGTTGTTATGTTTCACTGATGTGCACTCCCAGCATATAGTCCCAGCACACACTGTGTACAGAGACAATTTAGGAGGAATAAAGATGACTGGAACAATATTGTCCATATCACCCATGGAGTACCATTCGGATTGCACAAAACGGCGTTACCACCATATACTCAGTACACAGACGAGGACGGAGCAGGTATGGGAATGTCTTGAGTGCCGTGATGTCGGTTCGTGACTCAATTCAATTCCAGTTATGACGTGAAAAGGGATGATCTGCCTACTTTCTGTGATGTCATATCGTATAGTCACGTGTTTCTGTCACTGCTCGTGTCGTATAGTCACGTGATTCTGTTACTTTTAACGTCGTATAGTCACGTGACTCTGAGACCGTTCGTGTCGCATATTACGTGATACTGTGGTCTTTTGTCATATAGTCACATGTTTCTTTATTTCAGTTTGTGTGTGCCATGGGAAGATAGATCATCTTAAGGGACTTCTTGTATCTGCCATGGGCGTTTATACCGCCGAAATGTCTCAAATAAAATATCAATACAATAGTTTTTTTTTCTAAACAACTTCCTTTAATTTGATATATAAAACCACATGTTTGCTAGCATATTAACAACTTTTTTGCTCATTACTGTGACACTCCCCTACTTTCCATTCTCTACCATCCATTTATATTTTGTTCAGACTTAATTTTTGTTTAGCTCCTTCGTGAGGGTCTGTTCAATGCAATAAAGAAGATTGGCTGCCCACCAACTCTTCTGTCCATTGTGGAATCGTTCCACACAGGCATGAAGGGTATAATCGAGTTCGATGGTGCAACTTCAGAAGAGTTTAAAATCAAAAGTGGAATTAAGCAAGGCTGTGTACTAGCCCCGCCCATTTTGGAATACATTTTTAACTTCTACTGAAACATGCCTTTCGTGATCAGGATGGTGGTATATATATTCACTCACGCTCAGATGGTGGCCTCTATAATGCATATAAATTGAAGGATAAGACCAAAATTAGAAGGGTACTGGTCAGAGAGTTGCTTTTTGCAGATGATACTGCAGTTACGACCCACTCTGAGGAAGAATTACAACGTCTACTATCGGCATTCTCCAATGCTTGTTCTGAATTTGGTTTAACAATTAGCAAAAAGAAGACACAGATTATGTCAGAGGGTGCACATGGGGAACGTGACTGCATGTTCGGAGCGATGGCAGCTGGCTATGTCCAAGAGTTGACGGGTTTTTGCCTGATGCAGAAATGTGTGGCTGCTGGGCTTCTGGTTGACTGCCACTACCATCGACGATGAACTGTATTTTCGTGGACTGTATGGGTGAACATCTAGGAAACATCCAGATGGGAAAATGACTGCCGATTCCATCAGAGATGAACTAGGTGTTTCGTGGGGGACTATTGTGTTGACATTCTGGCGGCGGCATTATGCACAGTGTATCTGTGCGGGCTGTTGTTTGTCGAGACTCCTGTCTTTTCCCCTATTCACATTGGGCAGTGGGAATATTTTGTGTGATATTCACTGGCACCGGAACGGAGCATAATGGGGACGACCCATTGCTTGAAGTTGGAACCGCGTTTAACTAACTAACTAACTAACTAACATGGGGTACCATCAATCTTTATTGACGACGCCGAACTAGAGATAGTAGACCATTTTACTATCTAGGATCAGAGGTAAATAGCAAATTATCTCTAGATCAGGAAATCAACATCAGGATTGGTAAGGCAGCAACAACAATGAACGTTTTAGCAAAAAGAGTCGGGGAGAAAAGGAAGCTTACTGCCAAAGCAACGTTCTTGTCTATCAAGATTGTGTCCTTAGTACTCTTCAATATGGCAGTGAAACCTGGTCAACTTATTCATACCAAGAGAAACGTTTAAACAGCTTTCATATGCTGTGTCTGCGAAGAATACTTGGTATTAAGTGGCAAGACAAAATCACAAATACTGAAGTATTGGAAAGATCAGGTTGTGTGACGGTGTATTCCATGCTCAGTCTTCGTAGACTTAGATGGATAGGACATGTTAGGAGGATGGATGATGGTAGAATACCAAAGGACATCTTTTTTGGTGAATTACAGATGAGTAGGAGATCTCAGGATCGGCCTCTATTACGATATAAAGATGTGTGTAAGCGGGACATGATTGATACAGGCATTGATAATGAAGAGTGGGAGCAAGCCGCCGACGAACGTGTTGCATAGAGGGCAAATATCAGAATTGAAATAAAGACAAAGGAGAAAATGATTGCAAATAAAACACACACAGAGTGTGAGAGACGTAAGATGGTGCATGATGGTGAAAGTGACCATGTGTTCACATGCATCCACTGTGGACGAACATTTACAACGCGAATTGTCGTTATCAGTCACATTCGCCACCGCCATGGGCTGTAGTTATTAAGCCTTTTTGTAGCACAATGTACCAAATTGTCTTCTGTCAAGACGGAAAGGTGTCAATGAAATGAATTTTTGTTTGGCACTGAATCTGTTAATTTTGGTTTTTTATTCCCTTTTGCTAATAATTATGTCAAGATCTCTAACAGCTGCAGATTTCACGTTGTCACATGTTATCCTTTTTGTATTTTCTTCTTTCACCGTATTATTTTTCGACTTTGTTTTTATAATTTTCCGTTTTCTTTTGTCTTTCATTGTCTTCTTGTCTTCTGCCATCTTTTATTGTTTGGAATTTGTAATTTTACATTCACCCCGCTGCAGAAAGTGTTATTCTCTATTCTTACTTTCTCGCATAGATGGTCTTCCTGTTTTGTCTTTGTACAGTGTTTCATCATTCCTCCCCTTTAATTTATTCCTTCTGTTTTGTCGTCAAGCTGTGTTTCATCATTCCTTCACTTTACTTTATCCATTCTGTACTTCTATGATATTGTTGGTACTAATTTCCTGCCTTCCCTGCTTCTTCCTTTATGTCCGTCAATCGTTCAGATTTCACGTCACGTCGTGAATCTTGCAGTTTTCACATCTGGAATGATAAGATCACGTGATCAGCTCGATAAACCCTTTCCGGTCAAACACTGTTTATGAGCCCTGGCTTGGGTGACGGCCCCCTCGTCTTGTCATGAAATGTCCGACATGAATAGACATTAAAACCCTACACAAACACCTCCCAGCTGCTTCCTCCAGGCCCTTTCGCCATCAGTGTGAAGGGTCCTGTTTGACGCTGTGAGGCATGTGGAGTCAGTCTGCTAGCTTCATATTTGTGGAGCAATAGACATGATATGGGTGATGTGGTTAGAGTCTCACGTGGACATGCGATATGTGTCACACAATAGACAGGCGATGAGTGTCACACAATAGACATGATATGGGTGATGTGGTTAGAGTTTCACGTGGACATGGGATGGGTGTTACATAACAGACATGTTATGGGTGTTACACAACAGACATGTGATGGGTGTCACACAATAGACATGCGATGAGTGTCACACAATAGACATGTGATGGGTGATGTGATTAGAATCTCACATGGACATGCGATATGTGTCACACAATAGACAGGCGATGAGTGTCACACAATAGACAGGCGATGAGTGTCACACAATAGACAGGCGATGGGTGTCACACAATAGACATGTGATGAGTGTCACACAATAGACACGCGATGAGTGTCACACAATAGACATGTGATGGGTGTCACACAATAGACAGGCGATGAGTGTCACACAATAGACAGGCGATGAGTGTCACACAATAGACAGGCGATGAGTGTCACACAATAGACAGGCGATGAGTGTCACACAATAGACATGTGATGGATGATGTTAGAATCTCACATGGATATGCGTTCGCAACACAGCTGCGCGATTTGGTACCAGACCGCGTTGCGTTGGTTTTTAACGAAATGTTATGGGTACCGTTCGTTCATAAAGCAATGGCAAACGACTGAAGGTAAACTTGCCAAGCGATCACAACAGCAAAATGTACTGCTATTGACTGCAACGTCCTGTACAGGATATTTATCTAAATTTTTTGACGTCTAGGCTTGTAATGCCGGTTTCTTGGTCTAGAGGTTACACGACTTTCTCAGTAATCTCGTATACTCTCCTAAGTAACGTGACGTTTCGCGAGAATTGGTAGCGGTGCTCTCCGCGTCAGTAACCTACAGGTTATTTGAGCCTGTCGCTCAGAAAGCAATGGCAAACTACTGAGCGTAATCTTGCCAAGAAATCAACAATCATCTGAAAGATGCTGATGTTGACAGCGATGTCCTGTAAAGGATATGCAAAAAAAAAAGGCTTTTAATGCTAACGTTCATCCAAGATCTGTCACACTGTAATACATATATACTTCTATCCTAGGTTACAGCTAAAGTGTCACTGTGGTTAGTGCTGCTGCCTTTCGAGACAACTGTCCAGGTTCACTCCCCAGCACAAACCTGTACCCAGAGTCACGCAGATGTCGGTCCGGTTCAATATCGAACATCGAATTCAAAGCCACTCCACATAACAATTCAACGCTGTAGTCTCTAGGCCATTGACAGCGTTTTATTGGGGAATGTGTTCTCCATCTAGCAAAAGGCGACTCTTCCTATGGCGATTCTTATTGCCATCTATATAATGGTTCTCCCAGTGGGGCTGGTCTGGTTCGCTAGATCAGTTCCGCGTCTAGCGTTCGTTGTCTCGGATGGCTGTGTGAGGTGCACCAAAATGGGATCTTCCCAGCCAACGTGAGGTAGCGAGGCAGGCGTTTCAAGAATGTAACCGCATCGTGCAGCCAGGGTCGTGGTTTGAGCGGGCAAAAGAGCAAAATTTGTACGACCGTTCGACAAAGTCTCGATAAGCGCCCACTCTCTCTCGATGAGTAGTGGGCCTGCAATCAGTAAGCTAGTATAGCTTTTTTTTTTTTCGGTTAGTCCTGCCGGCGTAGCTTGAAAGCTCGTCGGTAGGCGTCCAGTGGTTTTGCATGTATCACCTTGTACCGGGAGGGCGCGCTTTAGCGATGCTACTCTTGGCTTGCGTGTGCGTGAATAGTCCGTCTGTCCGATAGATATCTGGTTGATCCTGCCAGTAGTCATATGCTTTAGCGATGCTACTCTCGGCTTGCGTCTGCATGAACGTCTGTCCGGTCAGTCGCCATGTGCACATTTGCGCTGGAGAGGCTCAACCGTAAATCGGGAGATCTGCTCGCAACTTAGACGAGCAGTAACTCCTGTGGGCAGTTTCTCGCCTCATGCTTGTGTGTGGTCTGTTCTGGCGGTCAGTCCGTCTTCGGTGAAAGAAATCGTGTTGATCCTATAAGTAATCATACGCTCATTGCTGGTCACTACGTTTGTCTTAAAACTGAAAATTAAAGGAATTGACGGAAGGGCCCGAGGCTCCCGAGAGCCAATATAAACAGGGATAACTGGCCGTGGCAGCCTAATGTCCACTGCATCTGTGTCCGTCTTCCAGTCGTCTTGCCATGCTCGCCACTGGAGCCAGACTTACACAGACGAGGGAGCGGGGGCGAAGGTTTTGCGCGACCACTTCCTCGCTATACAAAACCAAAGTGCAAGTCATTCGTTCCTCATCAAATCAAAGATGTAGTGTAATGAATGGTCATCGTCAATGAATGATCAACGTCATTCATGATGGACGAACATCGGTTCTTCCAAGTGAGGAAAAGATAACATTTTCTAGGTATTTGTTCACACGTACAGATGGGGAACATTGGTGCGTGCAGTTGTGCTTGCAGGAAAGTGAAGACTTCGTTCCGGGGTCAAGGTAAAGTTTGTTCCATGACATATATTACAGTCGGGTTGTGGAGGATTAGACATTTTCTAGACCACGACATAATAAGGTTTTGAAGAGTTAGACAAATTCTAGACAGCGACAAAATGGGGTTGTGAAGGATTAGACTTATTCAAGGCCACGAAAAATTGAGATGGGGTAGGCAGTTCCTTTCCTCACGGCTTTTCCGTCCCAGAAATGTCTCCAAATATTCCGACAAGTATTCGCTGGTTATACGACACGGCTGAGTCGGTCCCACAGTCGAGATGATCGGACACAATACTCCTGCCACTACTGGTGCAGCTCCTTCAAGGTCACGGGTGCATGTATCCAGTGTAAGTACTGAATGTATCCAGTGTGAGTGCGGCATATATCCAGTGCGAGTGCTGAATGTAACCAGTGTGAGTACTGCAAGAATCCAGTGTGAGTGCGGCATATATCCAGTGTGAGTGCTGAATGTATCCAGTGTGAGTACTGCATGTATACAGTGTGAGTACTGCATGTATCCAGTGTGAGTGCGGCATATATCCAGTGTGAGTGCTGAATGTATTCAGTGTGAGTACTGCATGTATACAGTGTGAGTACTGCATGTATCCAGTGTGAGTGCGGCATATATCCAGTGTGAGTGCTGAATGTATCCACTGCATGTATCCAGTGTGAGTGCGGCATATATCCAGTGTGAGTGCTGAATGTATACAGTGTGAGCGCGGCATATATCCAGTGTGAGTACTGCATGTATCCAGTGCGTGTACTGAATGTATCCAGTGTGAGTGCGGCATATATCCAGTGTGAGTACTGCATGTATCCAGTGTAAGTACTGAATGTATCCAGTGTGAGTGCGGCATATATCCAGTGTGAGTACTGCATGTATCCAGTGCGTGTACTGAATGTATCCAGTGTGAGTGCGGCATATATCCAGTGTGAGTACTGCATGTATCCAGTGTGAGTACTGCATGTATTCAGTGTCAGTACTGCATTATCCAGTGTGAGTACTGTATGTATCCAGTGTGAGAACTGCATGTATCCAGTGTGAGTACTGCATGTGCTCGCACCAGTACTGCATGCATCCAGCGCCAGTACTGTATGTATCCAGCTTGAGTACTGCATAACCATAGTGTCCCTATTATCTGCCTTGTGATTTGTTGTTGTTGTTGTTGTTGTTGTTGTTGTTGTTGTTGTTGTTGTTGTTGTTGTTGTGTTTGCTCGCTGAGAACTCAAGTGTAGTCCACACACACATGTTACTACTTTCCGTGCACTGGTCTGATGTTTGCGTGTGAATTAGCTTTCCCTGTTGCCTGTTTTCTTCGCCATTAGACTTATGGTGTGCTTATAATGTACGTCCCCAAGTCAAGGACGAGAAGTCAACATTTTAGTCCAACTGACTGGTGTAGGGGTTGAACCCGCTACCTCGGCATCAGCGCACTGGAAGTTTAAGAGTGAGCGGTCTTATCTATTCGACCACGCTTATCTCCGGCCGAGTGCTGTAATATTGTGATGTGCTCTGTTGTATATCCCTGGTTATTCTTCTTCTGCGTTCATCCGGAGACTTTTTTCGAACGTGATTGCGTTGTGCCTGTTTACAGCAGAGCTGCGTTCTTGCGCCGGTAGGCCGACATATCCGACTTCTGCGGGCATTTGTTGACCGGGTTAACCTTCCTGGGGTATACATTTTTATATCACCGCTCCCCACACTAGCTTCATTATCATGTTTATTTATATTCGGTACTACAGTCATTTTTCGATATATGTTCATAAATAAACATATAGTATTGTTTGGCATTCACAGAAGCAGAAGAAAGAAGTAGAGACTAGAGGACACACTAGACTACATAAAAATAATACAAGCTGATCATGCGTCGAATTACTCTTGGTCCTGCAGGGAGGAACTGCCATTATTTGGAGGTGACAGGTTCGAATTTCCGTCAGTAATGATAGTTTTCGATGCGTCCTCTAATCCTTAGTTTCTTCTTCTACGTCTTTGCGCGAAACATTACATGTGTGTTTGTTTATGAACTGCCTTAGTGGCCTCAATGGGATTCCTAGTGGATGTCTTTGGTATCAGAGCGGCCATTTTCACCCAAACTGCTGGAATAACAGGAAGTTGTGCAACAAGCAGAAGTTGGAGACCCATTCGCCGCCACTTCGGCGTTGGTTGTTCATCTTAGTGGCGCGACACTGTGAGCTGTGAGTTTCGTGTGAAGTGCTTTTGAATCTGCCCAAGTTTTTTTTTTTTTATTTGGAACATGACTGCATGTTCGGAGTGATGGCAGGTGGCTATGTCCCAGAGTTGACCGGTTTTTTACCTTATGCAGACATGCGTGGCTGCTGGGCTTCTGGTTGACTGCCACTGCCATCGGTGATGAACTGTATTTTCATGGACTGTGTGGGTGAACATCTAGGAAACATCCAGATAGGAAAATGACTGCCGATTCCATCAGAGATGAATTGGGTGTTTCGTGGGGGATTGGTGTGTTGACATTCTGGCGGCGGCATTATGCACAGTGTATCTGTCCGGGCTGTTGTTTGTCGAGACTCCTGTCTTTTCCACTTTTCAAATTGGGCAGTGGGGAGTGTTTTGTGTGATATTCACTGGCACAGGAACGGAGCATAATGGGGACGACCCGTTGCTGTGAAGTTGGAACTGCAACTAACTAACTAACTAACTATTCTTTCGTTCGCTAGCTGCCTATAAATGACATATCGTCTGTCATCATTATCATTATTATCATCATCATCGTCTAGCAGTATAATCTCTCAACACGGCGTGGTGGAAAGCCTCTGGATCTCTGACCATGTCTCCTGCCTGTGCACACTCATGCCACGGGTGTCCGGTGTCCATCTTTGTATTGAACGACCCCGTCTCTTCTTTCAAGAAGCACACCTTCCACGACAGTTTCACCCGAGCCACGGCAACGTTTACCACGATCACAGTCGTCCAGTTCCCGGGACATGGTGCTGATCTTGAGTGAAGTTCCTACCGTGACAGATCTTGAGTGAAGTTCCTACCGTGACAGATCTTGAGTGAAGTTCCTACCGTGACAGATCTTGCACGAGAACTTCAGTGTCCTGCTCCCCCTAGGTCCACAATATTCTAAGAATTTGTCTATAATAGTTGAACACAAAAACTCAAATTGTCTTCTTTGACCAATACAAATTGCAGTGTCTCACGTGCATATGTTGCAATAGGGAAGAAGTTTCTTATAAATAATGTTAATATAACCTGCTTTCAGGATGACGGTATATACATTCACTCACGCTCAGATGGCGGCCTCTACAATGCTCAGAGATTGAAGGCCAAGACCAAAATTAGAGAGTTGCTTTTTGCAGATGATGCTGCAGTTACGACCCACTCTGAAGAAGAATTGCAATGTCTACTATCTGCATTCTCCAATGCTTGTTCTGAATTTGGTTTCTTCTTCGTTCATCCGTATTTTTTTTTTCCGGATGTGATTGCGTTGTGCCTGTTTACAGCAGAGCTGCGTTCTTGCGCCGTTAGGCCGACACATCCGACTTCTGCGGGCATTTGTTGACCGGGTTAACCTTCCCGGGAATTTGGTTTAACAATTAGTAAAAAGAAGACACAGATTATGTCACAAGGTGCACATGGGGTACCATCAATCTTTATTGACGACGCCGAACTAGAGATGGTAGACCATTTTACATATCTAGGATCAGTGGTAAATAACAAATTATCCCTAGATCAACATCCGGATTGGTAAGGCAGCAACAACAATGAACAGGTTAAGAAAAAGAGTCTGGGAGAACAGGAATCTTACTGCCAAAACAAAAGTCCTTGTCTATCAAGCCTGTGTCCTTAGTACTCTTCTTTATGGCAGTGAAACCTGGACAACTTACTCACACCAAGAGAAATGTTTAAACAGCTTTCATATGCGGTGTCTGCGAAGAATTCTTGGTATTAAGTGGCAAGACAAAATCACAAATACTGAAGTATTGAAAAGATCAGGTTGTGTGACGGTATATTCCATGCTCAGTCGTCGTAGACTTAGATGGATAGGACATGTTAGGAGGATGTATGATGGTAGAATACCAAAGGACATCTTTTTTGGTGAATTACAGATGGGTAAGAGATCTCAGGGTCGGCCTCTACTACGATACAAAGATGTGTGTAAGCGGGATATGATTGATGCAGGCATTGATAATGCACTTTGGGAGCAAGTCGTCGTTGAACGTGTTGCTTGGAGGGCAAACATCAGAAATGGAATAAAGACAAAGGAGAAAATTATTGCACATAACTTACACACTGAGCGTGTGAGACGTAAGATGGTGCATGATGGTGGAAATGACCACGTGTTCACATGCACTCACTGTGAACGGACATTTACAGCGCAAATTGGTCTTATCAGTGACATTAGCTACCGACATAGGTAAAAGTTATTATGCCTTTTTAAATCACAAACTATCGTTTGTCAAGACGGCAAGGTGCCCATCTGAGAACCTGCTTTCTGGTATTGCTGGTGATGGACCTGTAATACAACATTCAATAATGGGTGGTTAGGGGTTGGATGGATGGGTGGGTGGGTGGATGGAGGATGTGTGGGTGGGTGAGTGTGCTGGTTTGGTGTTGGGTGGGAATGCGTGTGGGTGGGGCTATGTGTATGGGTGGGAGATGTGTGTGTGTGGATGGGGGATGTGTGTGTGGGTGGGTTGGGGGACTTTGCTTGGGTGGGGGATGTGTGTGGGTGGAGGTTGTGTGGGTTGGTGGGGGAATGTATGTGTGGGGGATGTTTGGTTGGTGGATGTGTGGATGGAGAGGGTTATGTGTATTTGGCTGGGTGGTTGAGGGGTGTGGGGGTGGGTGGGTGAAGGATGTGGGTGGGTGAGTGTGTGTGGGATGGGGGATGGGTGGGGGATTTGTGTGGGTGGGGGATATGTGAGCGTGGGATAGATGGATGGGTGAGGGGAATGTATGTGTGCATGGGTGTGTGTGTGTGGGGGGGGGTGTGGGTGTGTGGATGGATGAGGGATGTGTGTTGGGGGGGGGGGAGTGTGGTAGGTGGGGATGTGTCTTTTAACATGGTAATATGCTTTGTTTATGCTTACAACATTCATTTGACAATATTTCTTCCTATGCGAATGTTTCATGCACTATTGATGAACGAACGAAAGATGAGTGATTGGAAAGGCCAGATGTAAGACAGGCCTGCGTGCCCAATTTGTGTCCCTGTGACAATAAAGTTAAATCAGATCAAATCAATGTGCCATACGTCTTAAAACCGTTTAACATATGCCAGTAGTGTCGCCAGCCTGCATGTGACTTGTTTAACAGTTTCCATTGCTGTTTTGATTATAGAGCCAGATATTCAACGTTTGTGATGGTTTCAAGGCCTTCATTGTTCATTGTGATCTTTGACAGATGGACCTGACATAAAACAGCAGAGAAGTGCGTGGACATTCACGGCACGTTCAGCGGACCGAACTATTGAAGAAGCCGTTGCCCGCTCTATGACCACTCGCTGCATGGCCATGGAGATGATGGTAGTAACGCGGGCGTTCATGTGACAGGAATCAATCACATAATTATATCAACGTTAGTGTACTGAATGATTCAAGAGTATGATCCGAATGGCTGAGGCAGGTTCTGTACGTAGACAGTTGACCGAATCGCTGCTGGGGCCTCTTGTACCTTCAGACCATTCCTTGACAGGAGGGAGTTGAGGGAAACGACCGAATTGATAAACTTGCTGGCTCTGCATCCCCTGCAGATGGCCAGCCCATAGATCGAGCCGATGTTATTAACGCCCTTAGAGAGATGTCGAGAGACTTTGACACCAGTGAATCCACATCTTTGTCTAGCACGAAAGACTTGGGAGAAAGAACTGACACGACCAGACACGAGGGGGGGGGGGGGGGGGGGAGACATCGGGAGAACGAGGGGCCTCGTCAACCAACACAGAGCTGGCATAATCAGCCGCCTGACGCTGATGTATACGTTGGAAGAGGGGGAGGGTGGGAGTCGGGTGGGGAGGGGGGGGGGGCGTTATGTGCACATATGGACTGTCTGAGTGTACAGATAACACCCTAAAAAGATATTTGACTAACTTTGACTGCTATGCAGTTTTGTCAGGGGATATTATTTCTGTTTCGATATTGTTCAGAAACAGGTGTTGATTGTCACCGTGTCTCGTCACAGACACGATTTCAATCCTATAGCACTGTTTGAGATTTGAACCTTGTCGTCTGCATATCTGAGTTCTGGGATTTGATTTCCAACAATCACTCGTGAATCAAAATTGTCTTTAGTCTCATCATATTTTACATGTCTCATTAAATGTTCTTAGTATATGCTGAATAGGTGTGGAGAAAGTATGCAGTTCTGTCTTATTCCCCTTTGCACCTCAAATCAGTTTGATGTTTCACCGGCTACACTGACAGCTGCTTGTCAATCACGATATAATGACTGGGTTATGTGGACCAGATGTGCTGGAAACTCTATATCTCTATCGATGTTCCACAATCTCTGATGTTTAACACGGTCGAAGGCTGGAGTCTATGAAGCAAGTATGAAGTTCTATATTGTATGTACTCTCTGCATTTCTCAAACATGGTTCTCATGTTGGAGATATGGTCCCTGGTTCCCTTTCCCTGTCTGGATCCTGAATGTACTTTCTATAGTTGACACTAAGGTCCTTTAACTTCTCTCCACGATGACTCGTCGGGGGTTTTGCCGACAGAATTGTTCCACGCATTGTTTCGTTAATTGTCACAGTTTACCATTGTCTTTCTTTGGAGAGGATGAAGATGATTCCCTTCGACGCTTGGGCCAGACAGCGCTGTCCCGGACCTTCACACCCAGTCCTTGTAGCTATGGACGTCGACTTCACCTCCCGCTTGATGAGTTGCTCGGGTATGTCGTCACGTATTCTGTGATGTAGAATTGTACCATTGATGCTGGTAATGTTCCGGCGAAAGAGCGGACTGTGTGGCTTTTGCTTATTATTTTGTAAAACAAAAAAACTGTTCTTCGGAATTTTACACAGTGTGTGTGTGTGTGTGTGTGTGTGTGTGTGTGTGTGTGTGTGTGTGTGTGTGTGTGTGTGTGTGTGTGTGTGTTCGTGTAGTTGATAGGGGGGTGGGTGGGGCTAAGTGACCATGTCAAGAGCGCTGTCCGACCAGTGCCAGCCGTCGTCCGCTAACAGCGGAGAAGACTGGTCACGTGCCGGCCTGCACCGCGTGATGATCCAATCACGTCATAGGTCCATGGCGGGTAACTGCTTTCGGCGCATGTTGTTATTGTCTTCTTCTTCATCTTCTTCTGCCTTCATCCAGAGCTTTTTTTTTTTCGGAAGTGATTGCGTTGTGCCTGTTTAAGCAGAGCTGCGTTCTTGCGCCGTTAGGCCGAGACACCCGACTTCTGCGGGCATTTGTTGACCGGATTAACCTTCCCGGGGATGTTGTTATTGTATATGTAATTGTGTGTGAATGTGTGTGTGCGCGTGCGCGTGTGTGTGAATGTGTGTGCGTGTGCGAGCGCGCTTGTGTGTATCTATATTCGTGTACAAATGAAATTAATCGTGTACATGACTTAGAACTTTTGTGAGGTACAGTATACGAGTGTGACAGTTCTCTTTCTCCGGAGGTTAATAACCCACACTCCCTAACCCCATACTCTTCCTATATCTGCGACTGTTTTTGTAGGCTTCTCTACGCCCGCCCCTAAGTGCCTGCTCCAGATCTCCGGCATCTCACCGAGCTGCCCATAACGACGGGCTCACGATGACCGAAACTCCTGCTCCTTCCATTGTTCCCTTGCAGACGATGATAGAGAGATATACTTCCGCTGGCAGCCAACCAATCAAGCGTTGATAATCAAATCAAGCCGACCAATCAGACGAGAGCTCATCAAATCTAACCAGCCAATGAGCTGCGGCCAATAAAATATATTAATCCACACATTTTCGATTTATGACTGTTGGCGGCCTCCGCCGCAGGTTCGCAATGACTACCATGTAAATGTCCTCATTCAATCTTCATATTTTTGTCTTCATCAAACAGTTCAATCTCCTTGGATTATTGAGCAGCAGTAAATCCAAGATGCTTACACAAGTTGTCGTAGTGACACGTTAGACGGTTTCCACCTGTTTTCCTTTGAAATACTTTGGATCCAGACATGATAATAACGTGACCTTTTTAAAAGATGCTAGAGAGAGACTGACCACTGAAATGGAGAGGTGGCACGGCTCAAACAGCCTATGGCACAACACCAGCAAACATGAGAGTCACCATGGCCGAATGGTTAAGAGCATCCGGTGTTATGCTGTAAAAGTAGCGGGTTCAGCTCCTACAGCGGTCAGTTGTACTAAAATGTTGGCGTGACTTGGGGACATAAATTACAAGTACCTCAGAAGTTGGAGTAAGTTCGCTTGGTTAACATCAGATGGACGATGCATCACAGAGGTAAAGAATAGAATAGGACACGCAAATACTGTATTCTACCAAATGAAGAACATTTTATGCTATAAGTTCTTGTCACTGGAAGCTAGAGAAAGAATTCCTGAATGTTACATAGAACCAATTTAACAAACGGTTACGAATCATGGACAATTTTCAAACAGACGAAACAATCCACAGAAAAGGACAGATGTGTGGAAAGAGATGTAGAGGAGAACATCTTTCTCTGTTTTATGTCAATGCATGAAAGGGAACCAGTAAACGAACTGATCCATGCCGTCGGAGATTGCCGCTTTTGGAGAAGCATGACTAGCCACGTCAACCGGCGAGACACTTCCTAATGAAATTAAGAACTCAAACATGTTAGGTCCGTTTTTCCTTCCTTGATCCCGCGAGAAAGGATCCAATGTCTAGCCTGCTCGGATGAGGGTCAAAAGCCAGAAGGATGACTGCACGATCCACAGATCAACACATCCCTTGGCAAGGGTGAAGTAGAAGAGAGTGGATTGATTAAACACTTGCTGAGTCAGTATGTACAATTTGACAAACCAACGGAGACTAGAAAGCGCCTGTGTGCTGGTTTACAATCTGGGGCGTTCGGATAAGATTGGTGTGTGGTTTATTTATTTTTGACTGGTATCTTGCCATCCTGACAGAGGATAGTTTGTGAAGTGGAGTTATCTCTCCATAACACAAAACCTGGGCTGTTTAGAGACCATGTGTTGTCCATGCAGCATGATCCCTCTCTCGGCCTGCCTAGTTTACTCCAGAGGACAGATAACACCAATACATCTGGCACAAGACAAGCTGCAGAAGCTGCCGGATCAGCAAAGCAATGCTCTGTCCATCTGTCGGAGCTTCCACCCTAGACCAGCCGCCGACCAAGACTTAGAGCCTGGTCTGCCCTGCCATGACATTTAGTCTTTAGGTTGCATTTCCTCGCACTAAGGTAAAACTTGTACACTCCCAATTGCAATCCTCCGCCCAAAGTCGTTGGCACAATGTGGGGTGACGGGTTTCGTGAGCGCCGCACAAAATTCGGCGCTAACAGAAAGCAGGTAGTACCGACTACTGTCATACAATAGCTCAGTCCTATCCTATTATTATTAATGATATTATTATTATTATTATTATTATTATTATTATTATTAGTACAATATTAATAATAATATGAAAAAGAAGAAGAAGAGCTCATCACCATCATCATGTGCCATGCCGGTTAGCATGAGCGGTCATGTTTTGCCATCTCACTCGATCACCAGAGTCGTGGATCAGCTCACTGTTCTTGTCCCGACCATACAATGTGTCCAAGCCATCCAGGTATTTACTTCTCTGCCGTCCCCTTGTTCTCTTCCCCTCGATCTTGCTAGTTGTCACCAAGTTCAACAATTTATTTCTATTCATAACGTGACCAAAAAACTGTCACTGTCTCTACGTCAAATGTCTCTAATCATTTCACGGTGTTCATTTGTTTCTTGAAGGACTTGCTCATTGGGTTTTCTGTCTGTCCTTATTATTCTTTGTATTTCCCCCAGAAACTACATTTCTACAGCTATCATATGTTTTTTCAGCTCGTCTGCTCAATGTCCACGCTTCACATCCATACAACAGTAAAGGTTCTATGTAGCCTCAACGCTCTTTTTCTTGTTGCAAATGACATCTTTTTATTCGTCAGTATGTCTTTAATCTTGCTGCTTTCGCCATTGCGATTCTTGTTCTTATCTCTTCAAGGCATCTCCCATCAGATGTTATGACTGTTCCGAGATGGGTATTTTTTTTTTTTTTCGCGCTCGATTTGAACTCAAGCGTAGTTCATACACACTATTTATATTAGTGACGGACTGAATTTTGCGTATGGATTAGCTTTCCCTATTAAAGTGTCCCTCACTATCTGGTGAACCCACTCCGACTTCAGAGGTACTTGTAATTAACGTCCCCAAGTCAGACAGGTCAACATTTTAGTCCAGCTGTCCGGCGTAGGGGTTGAACCGCTAACATCGGCATCAGCACACCGGATGTTTAAAACACGCGGTCATACCAATTCGGCCATGCGGACCTGCACTGTTCGGATATAATCGTACCCATTCACTTGTTTGAGAATATTCCCATTTACTTGTATATGTTTTTTATTTCGCATATCCTTTACAGGACATCGCTGTCTACACCAGCATTTTACCGCTGTTGTTGATTTCTTGCCAAGATTACGCTCAGTAGTTGCCATTGCTTTCTGAGCGGCCGGCTCACATATCCCGCAAGTCACCAACGCGGCGAGAACCGCTACTAATTCTTGCGCGCTGCGTTACCCTATGTATATAGACCGGATTACGGAGAAAGTCGTTTAACCTCTAGGCCAGTCAGAACTTGTATATTGCATTGTGGTATTTCCTTCTTCCCAGTGACGACCATAATCTGTGTCTTCTTACAAATTAATTCTAACCCAAGTTGTTCACTGTATGCAACAACCGCATCGACTAAATGTTGCAAATCCTGCTAATTGTCTACAATCAACACTGTTTCATCCGCATATCTAATGTTATTGATGTTATGTTCTCCCATGATGATTCCTTTCATATCGTCAACATTTCTGAAAATACTTTCACTATACAAGGAAAACAGATCTGGAGACATTACACATCCCAGTCTCACACCCCTTTTAATAGGCTGATATTGGCTTACTTCATTATCAACTCTTATGGCAGCTTGTTGTTTCCAATATATGGTTTTTACAGGTGTAAGGTCTTTTCCATTAATTTGTAGATCTTCAAGCATCTCCATCATGTTGAAATGTCTGACTTTATTGAAAGCCTTTGTGTAGTCAATAAAGCCGTTCTCCGTGGTGATGGCGTTGCGGACGCGATTCGTAATGCCACTTACCCGCGTTCGAAACACGGTGGTGACAGATTTGGCAGCAGACCGTGTCTCGCTGGTTTTAACGTGTTGGTATGGGAGCTGTAATTCAGAAGGCAATGGCAAAATACTGAACGTAAAACTTGCCAAGACATACAACGGCAGTAAAAATGATTGATTGATTGAGGAACCGACATCACAGCATTCGGGACATTCCCATAAGCGCTCCGTCCCCATCCTCAGCAGCCAGCGAAGAGTTCCAACACTAATAGTTCCAGTAGCAATCTGATTATATGTCCGTCTCGCCTTTCCTCTGTGGCGTCGAGCATCGGCCAGATCCCCTCGTCACATCTCACTGCCTCATTCTTACCAGACAGTAAAAATGCTGGTGTTGAATGCTACGTAAAGGATATGCAGCTTTAAAAAAAAAAATCAATCAAGCAAAGATATAAGTCTTTGTTTACTTCTACAGAACGTTCACTTACTGTTCTCAGTATATACACAGCATTTACTGTACCCTTTCCTTCTACACACCCACATTGTTCTTCTCCTATTTCGGGTTATGTTTTCTTCCTAACACTTTGCATGATAATTCTTAGCAGAATCTTGGTGATGTGGTTCATTATATTAATTGTTGCATGTTGATCACAATCCAAGGTTCCTGATTTCTTGGGGATTGCAATAGAAGAGAAACACCAACAACAATATTTATAAGAAGAAAAACAAAAACAAAATGTAAAAGAACAAGAATAACGATTACAAGAAGTAGAAGGACAAGAACAAGAATTACAATAACAAGGAGAAGAATCAGAACACCTCTAGGAAGAAAAATAAAAAGAATAAGAATAATTAGAATAAAGACACAAAGAAGCCGGATAATAAGGACAGAAATAAGACAACGCGCAAGTCACTATAACAAAACAACATTTTATTAGATGTATGTCATTATCAATACATGGTGAAAGTTGTTCACTGGTGATTGAAAGACTTATTCATATAACCATTGAATAACTGAAATGAATGATGATTGAATGAACGAATGAGACAATATGTCTTGACACAACATTAACGACAAGAGAAAAGATATAATGCAACATGACATGACCAGACACAACATCCACGGTAATCAAAAACAGTTTCCATTGTCAGCGTCGATCAACCTGGGCAGCAAAAATACCCTGTGAAACGAGAAATACAATTTGATTTGAATCAACTTCTCAGTAAAACAGGGTAAGTCTACGACCACGGAGTCAAGTCTGAACTGCTGTCCTGTGTTCTCTGGGCATGACCTCCTGGAACAGATGCTGGTCATCTGTCTCTGGCAGAGCTTGGTAGATGTAGGACCACTTCTCACAACTTCCGAGACGCGAGGCAGGATGGCTGTTGTAGGTTGTGCTACCTGATTAGTATTGGTTATGTATTAGCAAAGTGATAGGTAAAGTGTGATGGGACGAAGTAACTATTGAAATTCACGCAAGATAACAGAATAACGTGTTAGTTAATGCAGAAGTTGAGGTGGTAGTGATAGCAGTAGAGATAGTGGTGGTGGTGGTGGTAGTGGTGATACTGATGGTGGTAGTGATAGTAGCAGTAGTAGTGGTAATTTTAGTAACAACACCAGTAGTAGTAATTGTTGTAGTAGTAATAGTAGTAGTAGTACTACTAGTAGTAGTAGTAGTAGTAGTAGTAGTAGTAGTAGTAGTAGTAGTAGTAGTAGCAGCAGCAGCAGCAGTAGTAGCAGCAGCAGTAGTAGTGGTAATTGTAGTAGTAGTAGTAGTAGTAGTAGTAGTAGTAGCAGCAGCAGCAGCAGCAGCAGCAGTAGTAGTAGTAGTAGTAGTAGTAGTAGTAGTAGTAGTAGTAGTAGTAGTAGTAGTAGTAGTAGTAGTAGTAGTAGTAGTAGTAGTAGTAGTAGTAGCAGTAGTAAAGAATAAGACACAGCAGCAGCAGTTGAAGCAGCAGCAGTAGCAACAGCAGCAGAAGAAGAAGAAGAAGAAGAAGAAGAAGAAGAAGAAGAAGAAGAAGAAGAAGAAGAAGAAGAAGAAGAAGAAGAAGAAGAAGAAGAAGAAGAAGAAGAAGAAGAAGAAGAAGAAGAAGAAGAAGAAGAAGAAGAAGAAGAAGAAGAAAAAGAAGAAGAAGAAGAAGAAGAAGAAGAAGAAGAAGAAGAAGAAGAAGAAGAAGAAGAAGAAGAAGAAGAAGAAGAAGAAGAAGAAGAAGAAGAAGAAGAAGAAGAAGAAGAAGAGGAGGAAGAGGAAGAAGAAGAAGAAGGAGAAAGAAGAAGAAGAAGAAGAAGAAGAAGAAGAAGAAGAAGAAGAAGAAGAAGAAGAAGAAGAAGAAGAAGAAGAAGAAGAATGATACAGGTAATTACAAAGCAAAGGCAGTAAAAAAGACTGCACACAATACAGAGGCACTTCCCTTATGAGTCATACTTGGAAATTATTTTGCAAAATTCTTGAGAAATGATTGCGAACTACAAAAGAACGAACTACTATAGAATCCCAGACTTGGATTTAGGAAAAAAAAAGGATGCACAGATGCCATTTTTGCCTTTAGACAACTTACAGAAAAATGAATCGAATTTAATTAATCACTCCATTTAGCCTTTGTCGACCAAGAAAAGGCATTGATAGAGTAGATAGAAACAAGCTGTGGGAAATCCTTAAACAATATGGAGTGAGTACACATAAACAAACCTATGTAGAAGCTTATACAACAAAAGTGAATGCATGATGAGAGCAACTGGAGGACACTCAGAACCCTTCACCATAAGATCCAGAGTACGACAAGGTTGTGTCCTGTCCCCTCTCTTGTTCATAACGTATATAAACAATATATGAATTTTAAAAAAAAAAACACAGCTACACAGAGTCCATAAGAACACTGCATCACGTACAGAACACAGAAGAAGAACCATCAGCAAATTACATCATTAGAGAACTTCTATTTGCGGACGATCAAGCACTAAAAGCAAAATCAAAAGCAGAATTACGAGACCACGTGAATAGTCTAAACAGAATATGTAAGGAACATAACATGAAAATTAGCACAAGTAAAACAGAGGTAATGACTATAACAAAAGAAGGGGGAAAGGGAGGGGGACATCGATTCACCTACACGAAAATCCACTGAAACAAGTAAAGAGCTTCAAGTACCTAAGAAGTAAAATACCATCAAATGGCAAATCAGAAGACGAGATCGAAAATAGATGCAATAAGGCGAACCAACTCATTGAACAAATGGCACCAATACAAAAGAACAAACATGTATCAATAGTTACTAAGAAAGCACTTTACAACACAATCTTCCTACCAACTCTATGCTACCAATGCGAAACCTGGACAATGACAGAAAAAGAGAAAAGAAACACAACAACAACAGAAATGAGATTCCTGAGAAGACTAATCAATGTATCAAGAAAAGAGCAGATCAGAAATGAAGAAATTAGGACTAAAGTGTGGGTTATAGCAAAGCTAGATTATATTAGAAGGCATCAAGTCAAATAGTTTAGCCATGTAATTAGGTTGCCAACTAACAGTATACCACAACAAGCAATGATGTACAGACCAGAGGGAAGCAGAGGAAGAGGCCGACCACGTAAACGATGGATGGAGAGAATAACAGAGCCCATGGGAATATCGATACATGAAGTTCATAAGCGGGCACTCTCCCGCTGTTTATACTTCACCTCGACACCGCAAGGTACAAGAGGAACATGATGAGATGAGATTAATGCTGTTATTGATCTTAAGACAAACAACTGGTTCAGTGTTGTCACTTGGTGTGTCCTCAGTTGTTTAGAATATGTCGTCTGAATGTGAGCCACACTTATTACCGTCACTTGATGTGGTCCACACTTATTACCGTCACTGGATGTGGTCCACACTTATTACCGTCACTGAATTGATCCGCAGGTGCGCACAACGCCGTCCATGTTATTGATTTATTTGAGGCTTGTGGCTGCTCTTGCACACCTGGAGAACGAACAAACAAACAGTGTTATAAGCCAGGTTAATAACAGCTCCAGGTTATATGAACTAAAGGGCCCATAAACATGCAATCAAGGGAGATCAATCCATTATTAACACTTTGAATCCCAGGATCCCCAGCTGCAGTCAACGGGGGTTAACCACTATGGGAGAAATTACCAGTGTATTACTACCACATAGGCTTGATATACAGTGACAGTTTCCATCAGGCAAGCCAGAATTTTAGACCATACTTTGAACTGAAGAACGAGAACGCCTAATGCGACGGCAGGCATTCACCGACAATTATAACAATCTGCCATGACATCATCAGCCAGGATACAAACGTGTGTACACCAGAACCACATCTGCTTCAAATATTATCTTTGTGCACGATCTGGACTTGTTCTGTCGCTGAAATCAGCATCATAATGTGCCCGGCCTACAGGCGTAGGCGTCCATGTCTCTGCACAGATCTGGCTCTCTGGTGTTCTGGTTGATAAGATTCCTCCGTGTAATATTCTCGGTGCTCCAACATCAATTCTTTTTGTCTTCCTCTGCCTCTTTCCCCACTGCAGATTGCTAAAATAATGGCTATCATTAGTTTGCCCACAGTGCTGATCCATTGAAGATCAATTGCATTCATATTTTTGTGAATAACAGAAGTCAAATACAGACCTAGGTAATATTGTCTAGAAATAGGTAGATACAGACCTAGGTAATATTGCCTCGAAATAGTAGGATACCACATTACGCAGGCTATGTGACGAAGGGCGTACGGACGCAATTCGTAATTCCGCAAACCGAGTTAGAAACGCAACTGCGAGCGATTAGGAAGTAGACTGCCTTGCGTTGGTTTTCATACAATGGCATGTGTGTTGGTCGTTCAGAAAGCAGTGGCAAACTACTGATCGTAAACTTGCCAAGAGATCACAATAAGCCAAATAAGGCTGGAGTTGACCGCGACGTCCCAGTAAAGGATACGCAACTAACAATTGTAAACCGCATCTTACACGCACACGAGATAGGGAAATCACGAATCGAAATGACAACATAAATCACACCCTGCTCTCTATATAAATACCATAGGCTCTGACATGCATGCGCTTTATAACATTGTTTATCAACCCCACCCTATAGAGGTTCTTGTCGCAGCATATGTTTATGAACACCACCCTATAGAGGTTCTTGTCTCAGAACATGTTTATGAACACCACCCTATAGAGGTTCTTGTCTCAGAACATGTTTATGAATACCACCCTATAGAGGTTCTTGTCTCAGAACATGTTTATGAATACCACCCTATAGAGGTTCTTGTCTCAGAACATGTTTATGAATACCACCCTATAGAGGTTCTTGTCTCAGAACATGTTTATGAATACCACCCTATAGAGGTTCTTGTCGCAGCATATGTTTATGAATACCACCCTATAGAGGTTCTTGTCTTCAGAACATGTTTATGAATACCACCCTATAGAGGTTCTTGTCTCAGAACATGTTTATGAATACCACCCTATAGAGGTTCTTGTCTCAGAACATGTTTATGAATACCACCCTATAGAGGTTCTTGTCTCAGAACATGTTTATGAATACCACCCTATAGAGGTTCTTGTCTCAGAACATGTTTATGAATACCACCCTATAGAGGTTCTTGTCTCAGAACATGTTTATGAATACCACCCTATAGAGGTTCTTGTCTCAGAACATGTTTATGAACACCACCCTATAGAGGTTCTTGTCTCAGAACATGTTTATGAACACCACCCTATAGAGGTTCTTGTCGTAGCATATGTTTATGAACACCACCCTACAGAGGTTCTTGTCTCAGAACATGTTTATGAACACGACCCTACAGAGGTTCTTGCAGGCTTGTCCATGGGAATGGAATTCCCATGGGAATCCCATGGTAAACGTCCCATGGGATGGGACAGCACACATTTGTATTTCCCATGGGACACATGGGACAGTAGCCATGTCATAACAACTTGATCTACCTCAGCCCTTAACTTTTTTATTTTTTTACCTTTTAAAGCCTTTTATCCTTCTTTTTTTTTCCTGTATATATTTGTATCAATTCTTTATCTCGTGGTGGGACACCGGATAAATAAATAAATGCGCGCTGCTAGTCAGCCATTGTTGCTGTAGTTGTTGATTGGCGTCTTTGGCGATTTGTAAATACGAAGATAGTTTTAATCTGCAGTAATCAAAGTTGTTTTGTTGCTGAATTCCAGTATTTTTATTTGGTTGAATATTAGGTACTATATATATATATATATATATATATATATATATATATATATATATATATATATATATATATATATATATATATATATATATATATATATATATATATATATATATATATTGCATATCCTTTACAGGACATCGCTGTCAACACCAGCATCTTTCAGTTGTATGTTGATTTCTTGGTAAGATTACGCTCAGTAGTTTGCCATTGCTTTCTGAGCGGCTGGCTCACATACCCCGTAAGTTACCGATGCGATTCGAACCACTGCTAATTCTCACCGTCATCACGTTACCGACGAGGGTATACAAAATTACGGAGAAAAGCCATAACCTCTAAGCCACGAAGCCGGCTACTATATATATAGTCTATAAATATATAGTAGTCCTAATTTTAAATAATTTGTGAAGGCAGACACTTGAAGTCACGGTGTTACTGAGTGTAAGCTGTGTAAGTCTACGGTACCCCAAAATGGCCAACCAAAAATATGAGTTCCAGGATCTTACTAAAGCTGTTGTTGCAAACATGTTGAGTGGGGGAGAATGCCAATTGATTGATGTTCCAAAAGAACTTGTAAAGTCTTAAACAGCTGATATTAAAGCAGTAAGATATCCGAAAGTACTTTAGCACCATTTGTTTACTGTGCAAAGTGCAAAACGCTATACAGTTGGTATACGTTGGTTAATGAACAATGGGTTAATTAAAGTGGTTATTGAGTTGCAATACAGCATAGCATGAAATGTGGTTCCGGTGGTTCTACTAACATCAACAGATGTTTTTGAAGCCAAGCAGCGGAAAGTAACAAAATCACAACCAACATAGTCAAATGCATGGCAAAAAACAGTTGTTGAACTAATTACATCACATCCAACAGTATCCATTTCGGCTGTATGTGACATTATATGTGATGCTGCTAACTTTGCTGCAAGATCTACTCACGCTGCTAACAAGGTATATAATTACACTATACCACGGCAAACAATGACTCGATCTATGTTACGGCAAAGAAAATTGGCCAAACTGCAGTTTCAAAAATTGTTTCAACATCTGGCACAAGATTCAGAATGTGCAATTTCGGGAATAGTTGACTTTTGGTCTGCAAGACAAACATAACTTTTGCCATACGGGGGAAGTATTGCATGTGGACTAGATCAAAATTGGGAATGGATAACTTTTCCTCTGTCTCTTATAAACATTTATAGTAAACACTCCCACTCTGCACAATTTACGCACAATTTTTTTTTTGGCACGTGAATTTCTTGCCGAATCTACCAAATTCTCCAGTCCATTGTTTGTGTGTACTGAGAATGCAGCAACCATGACGGCAGCATTTGATGGACGGTTTAATACCGATACAGAAATGCACCGATCTGGTTGTACTGAGCACAGGTTATCAACCTGCATTACTGATAGCTTCAGCAGAGGATTGATTTCTGAACTGGATCAGTTCATGGATCAACTTTCATTTACTGAAACATATTACACTACACGTCAGCAAAGGCATCTCAGTTGCCATTTTCCATACCAACAAAATCTGTAACACGTGAATGGCGATCATATTACCAACGTTTGAACTGCCCATTAAAAAAAAAAAAATTACTCACATTACTTTAATGAAGATGATGAAGAATTCTGAAACTACATTCCGAATATTGCTCAGATTAAAGGAATGCTGTACATACATGAGAAATTCAAAACTTTTTTGACAAATTAGAAATTGATGGGGCTACATCTCATTTAATTTTGCTGTTATACTTCCTCCTAAACTATCAGTTGTACAAAGATATTGTTGATATTGACGAAGAAATTTCCAGCAGCATGGTGAAGAAATCTTGTCAGAATTTTCAGAAAATTATTGGAGAAAAATTTTGGCCATATTGCTGGCAGTTCTCTGGCAGATACTTTAGCATTCCTCACTGGAGTTGACATTAAAACCAAAATAGAAGACATGGTCAAGTCAGTTGCTACTAAGATGAAAGGGAATGTAGGACACCAATAAATGAGCCAATGATTGGATCGGTTTTTCTAAGTCTGTTGTTCAAACTGTTATTTCATTCATTAAGGATGCTGTGATGTCGATTCCTAAATCAATCAATCAATCAATCTTTCTTCTGAATCATCTGCTGTATGTGAAGTAGCAGGGATTGTAGAACAAAAGCCGAAAAGTGATTTAGACTTAATTTTTGATCCTCCACCAAACAAAGCACTTAAGTTTGATGACCCCAGAAACAAAGGCCTTAGGTACGAAGTTACCATGTTTCAAATATTACGGCAACCAACTTCACAAACATTAAATTATTGGAAAAATGAATATAGGTTTCCACTGCTAAAAGTAAGTGCGAAAATTGTTTTTGGCCATACCAGTGTCATTAGCAGCAGTAGAGCGCTTATTTAGTGCAGCTGGATTATTGTTGAGTAAGTTACGAAAACGGATGTTCCCAGCTCTCGTTATTGCACGTAATACGCAACTTGTGGAAATGGTTCAGGTATTACCTGGATTAACTGAATTATTATAAAAAGTCGATCAGCAGGAAATTGATAATGTGCTGAATGAGCAGAGTGACTCAGAAAAAGAATGAGAGTGTTAGAATGACACTGAAATGTCATATTTAGATTAAACTTTGTTTTAATAAAATACTCTTGAACATTAAAATTAATAAATTCTGTTGTTTTACATGTCTTTTTGTACATGTAGTCTTATTTAGTAGACACTAACCCTAAACTTTCATAAATTTCATAATTGTATTTGAACTGTATTCCATATTAATATTATCATGGGAATCCCATGGGATGGGATGGGACAGGCATAAATAGCCATGGATTGGGATGGGATGGGACTGAAAAATGTGTCCCATGGACAAGCCTGGGTTCTTGTCTCAGAACATGTTTATGAATACCACCCTATAGAGGTTCTTGTCTGAGAACATGTTTATGAACACCCACCCTATAGAGGTTCTTGGCTCAGAACATGTTTATGAACACCCACCCTATAGAGGTTCTTGGCTCAGAACATGTTTATGAACACCACCCTATAGAGGTTCTTGTCGCAGCATACGTTTTGCTTTTATTGATCCATTATTCTCATTCTTTTACAATGCCTTAATTTAGTAACTGCGTTGTTTTCTAATTGTTTTACATGTTCTTCTGTTTTGTGTGTGTGTGTGTGTGTGTGTGTGTGTGTGTGTGTGTGTGTTTGCTGACGAAGGCTTCTCGCCGCAACGCCCTTTGTTTTCCGTAATTGTGTTTAGTAAATCGGTCCAATAAGTAATGTTTTTATATTGTTTACATTACCACCGCTTTAGCACAGTTTAACTAACTGTACTTATATTGGAAGCACATCATTATAAATACAGCGGACAGACAGAATGACAAGTATAATGAAAGACAAACATTACAACTATGCAATGAATAGACAACACTATACTTATGAAAAATGGAAAGACAAAATTGCAAATTCAGTGGAAGACAAAAATAAGCAAATATAATCAAGAGACAACATTACAAAGTGCAATGAACAGACAAAATTACATACTATAATGGACAAATCCATCCACCCATCGTGTTCTATGCCGATAAGCGTGGGCGATCATGTTCTGTCATCTCACTCGATCACCAGAGTGGTAGATCAGCTCCGTGTTCCTGTCTCGACCATGCCACGTGGCCAAGCCATCCAGGTATTTGCTTCTAGGCCTTCCCCTTGGTCTCTTCCCTTCGATCTTGCCAGTTGTCACCAAGTTCTCCAAGTCATTTCTTCTCATAACATGCCCAAAACATTTTGACTGTTTACGTCTAATGACTCTAATCAGTTTACGATCTTCATTTGTTTCTTGAAGGACTTGTTCATTAGTTTTTCTGAATGTCCATGGTATTCTTTGCATTTCCTCAGAAACCACATTTCTACAGCCATCAGGTGTTTTTCAGCTTGGCTGCTCATTATCCACGCTTCACATCCATACAAAAGTACAGGTTCCATGTAGCATCTTCAAAACTCTTTTTCTCGTTATCAATTGATATCTTTTTATTGGTAAGTATGTTTTTCATCTTAGTTAGTTAGTTAGTCGACAGATCATCCTCATTGCACATCGAACCATTCAGTCCATAAGTGCTCGGATCCCCTCCTCAGCAAATCCCGCAGCGTGTAGCGGCTAACGACACCAGTTCTGTGTTGGTTTATCAATCTTCTTTGGCTTCCTGCGTAGTGTTCTTGTTTGGCCACATCTCTTTTAATTTGCTGTTCTCGCAGTCTGGCCATGGTTGTAGATTCACAGTCATCACTTGGTTCATGCAAGAGTCTTACTTCTCGTAGAGCATTCAGAATGTCAGCCTGGTCCATAGCGCGTCCGCCCTCCACAGTAGCCATACCTGTGAGCTTGTCAGCCCGCTCATTTCCTTGTACTCCCACATGCCCTGGCACAAAGATGAAACTAATCTTTGTCAGCCGAGACCGCTCCAGAGACAGCAACCACTCTCTTCGGATCAACCCCATCTCTATCCTCTTGATCATGTTCATTGAGTCGCTCAGAAATCATGCCCTATTGAATGTCTGTGTCTCGAGCTATGTTATTGCTTTACTTACTACCATAACTTCCATAGTCAGACTACTTGTGGTCTCAACAAAAGCACCAGAGTCCTCCTTCACAATTCTCCCTCCGGCCCGAGCCGTAAAGGCCCATGAGCTTCTCACATGTCGGACGACCGACCCATCTGTGTAGATGACAGCATCACCGTCTAACGAATTCTCGAAAATTAACGCTTGTACTTCCGCCTCCACAGCAGCAGGATTTTCTTGTCTGCAAACTTGGATGCAAACTGAAAAGGGCGTACATACATTTGTTGGCACTTGTACCCACTCCTCGCCAGGTTCTAAGACCTCCAGTGAACACACCTGTTGAAGAATGTCTTCGGCTTGACCCATCCATCCCTTTTTCATCTTGCAAAAGGCTACCTTCGCAATGGCAATTCTTGTTCTAATCTCTTCAACGCATCTCCCATCAGATGTTATGACTGTTCCGAGATAACTATATCGATTCACTTGCTTAAGAATATACCCATTTACTCATATATCACACTGTGGGTTTTCCCTCTTCCCAGTGACGCCCATAATTTGTGTCTTCATAATATTCAGCTTGTAACCCTAGTTGATCACTGTGTGAAACAACCGCATCTACTAAATTTTGCAGGTCCTGTTCATTGTCTGCAATCAAAACTATCATCTGCATATTTAATGTTATTGATGTATCGTTCCCCAATATTGATTCCTTCCATATCTTCTATATTTCTGACAATATTTTCACTAGTACAAAAACAAATAACAAATATAATTGAAGATAAAATTACAAATGCAATAGAGAGATAAAACTACAAATTTAGTGAAATGTAAATATTACAAATAGAATTGAAGACAAAATTATAAAAAGAATGGAGAAGCAAAATTACAACTACAATTTTTTTATTTTTTTTTATTTCGCATATCCATTACAGGACATTACAATCAACACCAGCATGTTTCAGCTGCTGTTGATTGATGTCTTGGCAAGTTTTACGTTCAGTAGTTTGCCATTACTTTCTGAACGACCGGCTCACATACCCCCGTAAGTAACCAACGCAATGAGACGCGATCCGCTGCCGAATCTCGAGCAGCTGTGTTTCGTACGAGAGTATACGGGATTACGGACAACGTTCTTAACACCTACGCCAGGGAGTATTGTTACAACTATAATGGAGAAGCAAAATTACAAATATATGGAAGAAAATTACAAATATAACGGAAACACAACATTACAAAAATAATGGAGAGACACAATTACAGATATAATGGCGATTCAACGATACAAATATTACACTCAGACACAATAACACATCTAATGGAAAGACCAAGCCACAAATAACATGCAAGAACAAAATGACATATATATTGAAAAGACAAAATGATAACTATATTGAAAAGACACAAAATGGCAAATTTAATTGGAAAATAAAAATGGAATAATAATAAATAAAATCGAAAGCCTAAATGATAAATATAATGAATTGATAACAAAATAAATTTAATTGAAAATAAAATGACAAATGAAATTAGAAGGCAAAACGATAATTCATTCATCAAGTGTCATGCTGATAAGCGTGGGCGGCCATGTTTCTCCATCTCATGCGACTACCAGAGTCGTGGATCAGCTCTGTGTTCTTGTCTCGACCATACCACGTGGCAAAGCCTTCCAGGCATTTACTTCTCTGCCTTCCCCTTGTTCTCTTCCCCTCAATCTTGCCAGTTGTCACAAGTTCTGCAATTTATTTATGCAGTCATTTTGACTGACTATGTCTAATTTCTCTAATCAGTTTACGGTTTGCATGTGCTTCTTGTAGGTACTTGGTCATTGGTTTTTCTGTCTGTGCATGGTATTCTTTGCAATTTCCTAAGAAACCACACTTCCACAGCCATCAGATGTTTTTCACCTTGTCTGCTCATTGTCCACGCTTCACATCAATACAAAAGAACAGGTCCTAGTGACGACTATAATCTGTGTCTTCTTACAATTTAATTCTAACCATGGTTGTTCACTGTGTGCAACAACCACATCTAATAAATGTTTCAGATCCTGCTCATTGTCTGCAATCAAGACTGTACCATCCGAATATCTAATGTTATCGATGTTACATCCCAAAATGGTAATTCCTTTCATATCTTCTACATTTCTGGAAATATTTTCACTGTACAGGGAAAGAAGATCTGGAGACATCACACATTCCTGTCTCACACCTCTTTTATTAGACTGATATTGATCTACTTCATTATCAATCCTTATGGCAGCTTGTTGTCTCCAATATATGTTTTTTTTTTACAATTCTACGGTCTTTCCTATCACTTTGCTGATCTGCAAGCGTCTCTATCATGTTGACATGTCTTTCTTTATCGAAAGCCTTTGTGTAGTCAATAAAGCAAAGACTATATCTCTGTTTACTTCTATAGAACGTTCATCTCATCTCATCATGTTCCTCTTGTTTCTTGCGGTGAAGTATAAACAGCGGGAGAGTGGCAGCTTATGTGCTTCATGTATCGATATTCCCATGGACTCTGCTATTCCCTGCGTCCATCGTTTACGTGGTCGGTCTCTTCCTCTGCTTCCCTCTACATCATTGCTTGTTGTAGTATACAGTTAGTTGGTAACCTACTTGCATGGCCAAACCATTTGACTTGTTGCCTTCTAATAAAATCTATTGCAGCTTTAAAACACACTTTAGTCCTGATGGCTTCATGTCTGACCTTATCTCTTCTTGATGCATTGAGTATTCTTCTGAGGAATCTCATTTCTGTTGTTGTGATTTTTTCATTTCTCTTTTTCTATAATTTTCCAGGTTTGGCATTGGTAGCATAAAGTTGGTAGGAATATTGTGTTGTAAAGTGCTTTCTTAGTAGTTATTGATACATGTTTGTTCTTTAGTATTGGTGCCATTTGTCCAATCAGTTATTGCATCTATTTTCGATCTCGTCTTCTGATTTGCCATTTGATGATATTATACTTACTAGGTACTTGAAACTCTTTACTTGTTTCAAGGGATGTTCGTTTAGGTGAATCGTTGTTGCTTTTTCTTCTTTAGTGATAGTCAGTACCTCTGTTTTGCTTGTGCTAATTTTCATGTTATGTTTCCTACACATTTCGTTTAGACTATTCATGTGGTCTTGTAATTCAGCTTCTGATTTTGCTATTAGTGCTTGGTCGTCCGCAAACAGGAGTTCTCTAATGGTTAGATTTGAAGAGGGTTCTTCTTCCGTGTTCTCGTCATACTGTGTTCTTGCGGTCTTTGTTTGGCTGGTTTCTTTACATATGTTGTCTATATATGTTATGAACAAGAGAGGGGACAGGACACAACCTTATCGTACTCCGGATCTTATGAGTGTCCTCCAGTTGCTCTCACTATGCATTCACTGTTGTTGTATAAACTTCTACATAAGTGTGTTAAATGTGTACTCACTCCATATTGTGTAAGGATTTCCCACAGCTTGTTTCTATCTACTCTATCAAGTGCCTTTTCTTGGTCGACAAAGACTAAGTAGACTATTTCATTGAATTCAATTGATTTTTCTATAAGTTGTCTAAGAGCATAAATGGCATCTGTCCATCCTTTGCTTTTCCTAAATCCAAGTTGTGTTTCGCTTAGCTTGGGTTCTATAGTAGTTCGTAATCTTTTCTCAAGAATTTTGCGAAATATTTTCCCACTATGGCTCAACAGTGAAATGCCTCTGTTTGCTGCCTTTGTTTTTCCAAATTGGGATAATTGTGGCGTTTCCCCAGTCTCGTGGTGTCTATTGTTCTACCTAAACATCGTTGACTAGACGATGTAGCCATGCTGTTCCTACTTCTCTTGTTGTTTTAATTACTTCTTTTGGTATTTCATCTTGTCCTGGTGATTTGTTCAATGGGGCTAATCCGACGGCTTCTGTAATTTCTTCTTTCAGCATGTCTGGCTCTAGTTTTTCGGTGGCATCTGTGTCGGTTTCTTGAATTCCTGTGACATCTGATGGGATGTTGAGAAGTTGTTTGAAGTACTGTTTCCATCTTATTAGGATTTGTGTTTGTTCACTTATCGGTTCTCAATTTTCGCTGCTTATTATTTCAGTTGGGTCAAATGGTTCTCCTCTGGTTCTCATTGCACTTATCTTTTTGTAGAAGTTTCTACTTACCTCCTAGTAGTTTTTATTTAGGTTTCTCTCTTTACTATTCTATTCACATGTCTTCTTGCTGTTCTATATTCTATGTAATCGCATTCCTGTTTGCTCTTCAACCATCCTTCCATCCATCATCCATCATGTGCCATGCCGGTAAGCGTGGGCGGTCATGTTTTGCCATCTCACTCGATCACCAGAGTCGTGGATAACCATAACTACATTCTTGGAGTCTTCAACCATATTTTATATTGTTCCTTTTTGTCTTTTACAGCTTTCTTTACTTCTGCGTTCCACTAACTTGTTATTTTCCTTATCCGTGTTGTGCGCTTTTTCGTGGTACCACATGTTATTTTTTGCAGCATTTAAAGTGCTTGATTTGAACATCTCCCCATTTTCTTCCATTGTCTTTCTTTTTATGTGTGATTTTACAAAGATTTCAGTTAGTTTGTTCTCATAATTTTCCCTCACTGCCTCGTCTTTGAGGAGTTTTAAGTTTACTGATTTGCATGACATATATTTTCATTGTCTTTGTTTTCTTCTACTGATGGTTCTTATTGTGGTAATAACTGCTTTGTGGTCTGTGTTTATACTTATGTTGGGCACTGCCCTTGCATCTAATATATTTCTTTTTCTGTTATTTTTTTGTTAATATAAAATCAATTTGGCTTTTAGTATCTAGATCGTTACTTTTATACAAGGTGTATATTTGTGAGTCTGTGTGTTTATAGAATGTGTTTGTTATATAGAGGTCGTGTTGGCTGCATAGCTCTATCAGTCTACATCCGTTATCATTTATTTCATTATGTTGGTCTCCAAATGCTCCAAGATGTTTTTATATGCCCGGTCTGTTGTGTCCTAGTCTTGCATTGAAGTCTCCCATAACTATAATGTTGTCCTGCTTATCTATTTTGTTTTTTTGTTTTTAGCACGTCATGGATGTCTTCGTAGAAGTCCTCGCATTCTTGCTCATTATTGTTTGTATTATATGGTGCGTATATGTGTACATATGTTGTGATTGTTTGTTCTTTTATTCTCACTGTTAGGATTCTTTCTTATATATATTTTATTTCTAGTATTCCTCTTGCTAGCCGTGGTTCAGCGACTATTCCTACTCGTGTCTTGCCCTTTCTTGCTGTTCCACTCCAGAGTAAACAAACGTTTAACTGTGATGGATCTCTTTGCACCCTTCGCCCTTTATTCTGGTGTCCGCTATTCCCATCAGCCCAATTTTCCTCTCTTCCATTGTTTCTATAAGTTCTCTTCTTTACTATTAAAACCGCAGATGTTCATTGTCGCGACATTTGTCTCAGGGACCACATCTCCGTTGTTTAAAACAGCTTCCTAATCTGTTTATTCACTTTCCATGATTCACTGCCATACAGTAGGACAGGTTTTGTGTAACACTTCAGCACTCTCGCTTCGACATTCAATGCTAGTGACTTATTGCATAAACTCACTCAGTGGCATTTTGCCGTCTTGACAGGTGATAGTTTGGTACATTCTGCTTTAACAAAAACAGGCATAGTGACCTCTCCACAGCACACATCCTGGGCTGAGCTGTAGAGACCATATTTTGCCTACACGGCATGAATCCTCTTTCGCACTACCCAGTTTACTCCAGAGGAAAGATAACACCAATACATCTGGAACAAGATAAGCTGCAGAAGATGGATGCCGGATTAGTCAGGCAATGTCCCATCTGTTCGCCTGTCGGAGCTTCGATCCTTGACCAGTTGCTGACTAAAGCTTGGGTCCTGTTCTGTCCCACCATTACATAAGTCTTTTGGTTGCATTTCCTCTCATCAGTATAAGTTTGTACTCTCCCAATTACGCTCTTTCGCCCAAAGCCGTTGACACAATGTGGGGTGTCGGGTTTGGTGAGCATCGCCCAACGTTCGGCGCTAACAGAAAACAGGTAGTACCGTCAACTGCAAGACGGTAGCTTAGTCATATCTGACTAAGACCTGACTAAGCATAAACTACCTTCCATACTTTTGTTTTTAATGCAGCATTTGTTTGGCATATTCTGCAGGCATGCAGGCAGGCAGACGGTCTACAGAAGATACTCAATGACAAAACACTAATTCTTTGCCTTATCACTTCATAATTGCCCGTTTATTTCCTATGCTAATTGCTACTGCTTGTTTTCGGTGGGATCGTTTATTCTGAGATCTGTCCTATCAATGTCAACATCTGTCAACATGTTGATCACTTCATCAGGCTTCACGGCCATCAAACGATCAGGTATAGTCTATAAACCACGAATATATGTCTCCCTGTGACTGTTCGTCTCTCTCAATTAGTGGTCGTATATTGCATTATTTATACCTTTCCCTTCCTGAAATCCATACTTATTCAATAATTTCCATCTTTCGCTTTTCTTTTTGTTCTTATCATTATGTCACATTATTTAGGACACTGGTTGTGGGAACTTTTCGCATTCAGTTGCTTGCTCCTGGTCTATTTGTCAGAGCTGTAAATATGGGTTTCAGTACAGTACTGCGTATATAGGCACTGTTGTAAATGTCATTCAACATTTCAGTTAGTGTTTCTACTCCAAAATCTCCCAGTACTTTTAGTTCTTCTACTGTAATTTAATCTGTCCTGGCTTTTTTTCTGTGTCTCATATGTTTGAAATCGTCATTGACTTCATATTTCAGAATAGGTGGACCTTCTAAGTTTCGTTCTTCTGATACTTCTGCTCTTTCTCCGTCGTATAATTAACTCCGGGATGTATTTGTAATTAATTTGTTACAGCATCTTCTCCTATTAATAACTTTTCTTTTTATGTATTTCAACTTTCCTGTGTTTACTCTTGTGTATCTTCTGTCAGGTCTGAGTTCGTCAGGTCTTAGTCAGATATAACTGAGCTACCGTATGACAGTAGACGGTACTACTACTACCTGCTTACTGGTAGCGCCGAATGTTAAGCGGCGCTCACCAAACCCAGCACCCCACATTGTGCCAACGGCTTCGGGCGGAGGAGTGGAATTGGGAGGATGCAAGCCTTATCCTAGTGCGAGGAAATGCAGCCTAAAGACTAAATATCATGGCAGGGCAGGCAAGGCCCCAAGCCTTGGTCGGCAACTGGTCTAGGATTGAAGCTCCAACAGGCGGAGAGTTAGAACATTGCTTGGCTGATCCGGCAGCTTCTGCAGCTTGTCTTGTTCCAGATGTATTGGTGTTACCATTCCTTTGGAGTAAACTAGACAGGCCGAGAGAGGGATCATGCTGCATGGGCAACACATGGTCTCTAAATTCAGCCCAGGCTTTATGTTATGGAGAGGTAACTCCATCTTACAACTATCGTCTGTCTAGACGGCAAGGTGTCAGTCATCTTCTGTCAATTCACTAATTTATTTGTGCATATTATTTGCACCCTTAATGTAGTTTAATTCAATGTTGCTGCAGTTATCTTGTGTTTTTCACTCGTGTATGGTTTATTGCTGTATGTATCTTATCATACTCGTCTGTGCCATATTTACGTTGTTTTCCTTTGTCCATCAATTTTAAGATTTCTTCTTTCATCAACTTCTTCTGATCTTGTTTTGCCTTCTCCCCGGTAATATCTATTCTCCGTTTGATGTATTAGTCCCTTGGCATCTATATTCATTTATATTTGTATTTCTTGTCAGTGTTTGTATTAGATGTGTATTTTACAATCAGGATGTATCATTCTTGAATGTCTTTATCTTCTTTTAAGAATACCTCCCTCTGTTAAGTCTCATGTTATTTTGTTCTCTTCAGTCTTACTTTTATTTGTCCACAGAGTTTAAACCTGGTGTTTCCAAACTTCACATAATTAATTTTACGCGATTTTATCAGTTTATCTCTTCTTAAATGTAGTGGCGAAAATAATGAGAGACAAAATGATAAATATAATGGAAGGTAAATGACAAATATAATGAGAGTCGACGCGACGAGAATATTGAGAGGCAAAATGACAAATATATTGAGAGGCAAAATGACAAATATATTGAGAGGCAAAATGACAAATATATTGAGAGGCAAAATGACAAATATATTGAGAGGCAAAATGACAAATATATTGAGAGGCAAAATGACAAATATATTGAGAGGCAAAATGACAAATATATTGAGAGGCAAAATGACAAATATATTGAGAGGCAAAATGACAAATATATTGAGAGGCAAAATGACAAATATATTGAGAGGCAAAATGACAAATATATTGAGAGGCAAAATGACAAATATATTGAGAGGCAAAATGACAAATATAATGAGAGACAAAATGACAAATATATTGAGAGGCAAAATGACAAATATATTCAGAGGCAAAATGACAAATATAAAGAGAGCAACATGACAAATATAAAGAGAACAAAATAACAAATATATTGAGAGGCAAAATGATAAATATAATGAGAGCAAAATGACAAATATAATGAGAGCAAAATGACAAATCTAATGAGAAGCAAAATGACAAATATAATGAGAGCAAAATGACAAATATACTGAGGGGCAAAGCGATAAATACAATGAGACACAAAGTGACAAATATAATGAGAGACACGACAAATCACGCAGGTTTAAATAAACTAATAACAAAAGGGTAATGCCTGGACGCAATTAAGGCTAAGAAAAACTGTTGTGAGACACTTAAGAGGGAGTACTGGCTTTATCTCGACTAACCCAGGCTAGAGGAAGAGTCGGATTGCAACAATGCAAGCGTTGTTACACGCAACACGCACAGACAGTAATGACAAAAATACAGAAAGCACACACTAACAATAATGACAAATTACACGTATCACAAACAAACATTGGAGAGGCATGGCCACGGGGACGTAGGATCGGAGTCTTGCACAGAGAAGGTCACTGGAGATGGTACATTATGATATTTTACTATTTACCTTTTAACAATAATAATAAAGATAATATTAATAATAATAATATTAAATAGTAATAAAAATAATAATAAATATTTATATTAACAACTTTATAAATACACATTACTGTAATAACAATAATAATAATAATAATAATAATAATAATAATAATAATAACTGTATAAATATATATTACTGCAATTGTTTTGTATTATTATACATAATAATATTATAATAAATTATAATCTAAATAATAATATTAAAATACATTATAATATCAATAATAACAATATTGACTCTATAAATATAAATTACGGCTATTAGAACTATTATTGAGGAGCGGCTGGCCGAGTGGTTACAACGTCGGACTCTCCTTCGGGAGATCCGAGTTCGATCCCTCGGTAAGGTGTGGGATTTTTTTCTGTCGGGGGCAAAAAGAAAATCCTAACCTGCACAGTTCGCGGCGACTGCACTAGCCAGGCGGCCTTAATTCCTCAGGCTCAAAGACCCCTCTGCCATACACCACAAGGTACTATATTGGCAGTAAATGACAATTATTATTATTATTATTATTATTATTATTATTATTATTATTATTATTATTATTATTATTATTATTATTATTATTATTATTATATTAGTACAAGTTACAAATTATAATATTAACTTTGAAAATATAAATTACTGTTGTTATTATTATTATTATTATTATTAATAATATTATTATTATTAAAATACAACACGTAAAATTAATTCGAAAAACTACATAAAACACCTGCAAATAACAGGGTAAATTAGATGGAACACGGGCAACCAGCAATACCACATTACGAACACGTTCAACACATAATAGATGCAATGTTTCATTACATATATCACACAGAAACAAATCACCATTACATACGTTGAAAAGAAACACATTCGCACTGCATAAATCACATAGAAACAAATTCCCATTACATAAATCACGTAAAAATAAATTCTCTATGCATAAATCACACAAAAACACTGCTAGCCAAATACATGTAGTGTATGAAAACATGAACTGTAAATAATGTGCAACATTTGCACATATACAATTGTACACAAATTGAAATTGCAAATTATGTCACACACACACACACACACACACACACACACACACACACACAGCTTGCAAATTTCATGAAACACACAAAATCATATCTTGCAAATTACATGATATACACCAATGACAAATTGCATGACACACACACAAACAGCAATGACAAATTACACGAATCCCACACAAACAGCAATGACAAATTACATGACACACACGTAAACAACAATAACAAAATGCATGACACACAAACAGCAATGACAAATTATATGAAACACACACAAAGAGCTATGACAAATTACATGAAACGCACAAAAAGAGCTATGACAAATTACATAAAACACACACAAACAGCAATGACAAATTACATGAAGCACACACAAAGAGCACTGACAAATTACATAAAACACAGACAAAGAGCTATGACAAATTACATGAAACACACACAAACAGCAATGATAAATTACATGAAACACACACAAACAACATTGACAAATACGGGCAGCACACACAAATATTAAAAGCATATTGTATAACTCACATAAAAATATAAATAGCAAATTATACAACACACATACAAACATAAACATAAATTATACAACACATATACAAATATAAATATCAAATTATATAACACACATAAAAACATACGTAGCACATTATATAACACACATGCAAACATAAACAGTAAATTATACAACACATATACAAATATAAATAGCAAATTATATAACACACATAAAAACATAATTAGCAAATTAAATAACACACATACAAATATGCATGTCTCTTAAATAAATCATGCACAAAATATATATTATCTTCTTAGTCTTATTATTATTATTATTATTATTATTATTATTATTATTATTATTATTATTATTATTATTTGTTGTTGTTGTGTTTATCTCAGTTGTATTATTACTCTTGGACTAATTAAAACGACAAAGTCTAGGAAAGATAATTTTGAATAGAAATGCAATGGGGAGGCGGAGAATAGCAAGAATTAGACGGTGGTGGATGCAGTTTGTGATAGAAGCTCAACACCAGATATTTCATTTCTGTTGGAGAGACATTTGCGAAGACAGGTGAGCGCGACAGACTGCAGACCATAGGCCACCAGATGAGGATGCACTATTTTGTTTCATTAATATTATTTGCTTACCTTTGCTGTATTATTATTATTACTTTGTTTTAAATATTTATCAATAGTAGTGTTTGTGGTAGGGTCTTTAGTAGGGGTGCATTAACAGTAACAACACCAGTAATAGTAGTAGGAGCTTTAGTACGGGTGTAGTAACAGTAGCAGCAGCAGCAGCAGTAGTAGTAGTAGTAGTAGTAGTAGTAGTAGTAGTAGTAGTAGTAGTAGTAGTAGTAGTAGTAGTAGTAGTAGTAGTAGTAGTAGTAGTAGTAGTAGTAGTAGTAGTATTAGTAGTAGCAGTAGTACTAGTAGTAGCAGTAGTAGTAATAGTAATAGTAGCAGTTTTAGTAGTAGTATATTTATCGGCATTTTGTTGTTGTCGTTTTTTTTTTTAAATTGATCGTTCTACGGGTATAAATACAGCCAAAGTACTGAAACAAGTTAAAGAATTCAAATATCTTGGAAGTATGATCACAGAAGATGGCAGATTGGAAAGAGAAATTGAAATCAGATGTCAAAAAGCTAGTGCACTTACATATCAACTATCACCCTTACTGAGACATCCAAATATGCCCATGTCCGAAAAACAACGGATAATAAACAGCATATTCACACCAACCCTATGCTACCAATCTCAAACTTGGACTTTATCCAAATCACAAGTTCGCAAAATCAACACCTGCGAAATGAGATGCCTGAGGAGAGCTGCCAACTTAACAATCCGAGACCGAGTAAGAAATGCTGTTTATCAGACAGACTGTGGGATTAACACCTTGTGCCACATTTATTGAAAGACAGAAGATCAAGTGGTTTGGCCATGTCGTTAGAATGCAACATCAGCAACTACCATCACTGGCCTTTTATCAAAGATCATCTGCGACGAGACCACGAGGACGTCTAAGAAGACAATGAATTGACGACATCAAAGACATTGTACAACCACACGGAATGACACTATCCAGTGCCGTCCACCGGGCGCTGGAACGCAAATTATTCCTCCCCACGACGCTTGACGGCAGAAGTGGAAGATGATGATGATGATGATGAACACCTAACCTACTCTTGGCTTAACAATTAAGTAGCTAGACCAGGTTATGGTAAACCACGTGATATGTCCAGACCAGGTGAATCTGTTGGTGCTCACACACACACACACACACACACACACACACACAGGCAAGACATGCCGGTAACATTAAGACAATCCAACACACACAAGCAACATATAAATATCACCTCGCCAACATAAGGAGTACAATACACACAAGCAACATATAAATATCACCTCGCCAACATAACGAGTACAATACACACAAGCAACATATAAATATCACCTCGCCAACATAACGAGTACAATACACACAAGCAACACATAAATATCACCTCGCCAACATAACGAGTACAATACACACAAGCAACACATAAATATCACCTCGCCAACATAACGAGTACAATACACACAAGCAACATATAAATATCACCTCGCCAACATAACGAGTACAATACACACAAGCAACATATAAATATCACCTCGCCAACATAACGAGTACAATACACACAAGCAACATATAAATATCACCTCGCCAACATAACGAGTACAATACACACAAGCAACATATAAATATCACCTCGCCAACATAACGAGTACAACACACACAAGCAACATATAAATATCACCTCGCCAACATAACGAGTACAACACACACAAGCAACATATAAATATCACCTCGCCAACATAACGAGTACAACACACACAAGCAACATATAAATATCACCTCGCCAACATAACGAGTACAATACACACAAGCAACATATAAATATCACCTCGCCAACATAACGAGTACAATACACACAAGCAACATATAAATATCACCTCGCCAACATAACGAGTACAATACACACAAGCAACATATAAATATCACCTCGCCAACATAACGAGTACAATACACACAAGCAACATATAAATATCACCTCGCCAACATAACGAGTACAATACACACAAGCAACATATAAATATCACCTCGCCAACATAACGAGTACAACACACACAAGCAACATATAAATATCACCTCGCCAACATAACGAGTACAACACACACAAGCAACATATAAATATCACCTCGCCAACATAACGAGCACAAGAAATATTGCACTAATCTCGTGGGCATACAACAAGTACCGATTCACAGACTTTAATCTTTCTTATATATTTTTTTTTATTGGGGGGGGGGGGGGGGGGGCGCTCGTTACCTTTGAACTCAAGCTAATTCCATGCACACTACTTCTAGTGGCACACCACCGAGTTTTGCGTGTGTATAAGTTTCACCTATTATTTAAACTAGGTGAACTTAATGCCAGTGTAAGGATTAAACCTCTGCCGTGCATCGGAAGTGTACGAGCAAGGGATCTTATTTGTCTTGCCACGTTGACCTCTGACGATGTAAAACTATTAGACAATAATAGACAGCCCAAGACATGCTGGGTACTGTACAGACCACGCTATTAGACAATCATAGACAGCCCAAGACATGCTGGGTACTGTACAGACCACGCTATTAGACAATCATAGACAGCCCAAGACATGCTGGGTACTGTACAGACCACGCTATTAGACAATCATAGACATCCCAAGACATGCTGGGTACTGTACAGACCACGCTATTAGACAATCATAGACATCCCAAGACATGCTGGGTACTGTACAGACCACGCTATTAGACAATCATAGACATCCCAAGACATGCTGGGTACTGTACAGACCACGCTATTAGACAATCATAGACAGCCCAAGACATGCTGGGTACTGTACAGACCACGCTATTAGACAATCATAGACATCCCAAGACATGCTGGGTACTGTACAGACCACGCTATTAGACAATCATAGACAGCCCAAGACATGCTGGGTACTGTACAGACCACGCTATTAGACAATCATAGACAGCCCAAGACATGCTGGGTACTGTACAGACCACGCTATTAGACAATCATAGACAGCCCAAGACATGCTGGGTACTGTACAGACCACGCTATTAGACAATCATAGACAGCCCAAGACATGCTGGGTACTGTACAGACCACGCTATTAGACAATCATAGACATCCCAAGACATGCTGGGTACTGTACAGACCACGCTATTAGACAATCATAGACAGCCCAAGACATGCTGGGTACTGTACAGACCACGCTATTAGACAATCATAGACAGCCCAAGACATGCTGGGTACTGTACAGACCACGCTATTAGACAATCATAGACATCCCAAGACATGCTGGGTACTGTACAGACCACGCAACTTTTTTTGGTTTTTGTTTTGTTTTTTGTTGTTGTATCTAAAGAATACAGAGGCATTTCACTGTTGAGTCATACTGGGAAAATATTTTGCAAAATTCTTGAAAAAAGATTACGAACTACTTTAGAACCCCAGCTAAGCGAAACGCAGCTTGGATTTAGGAAAAACAAAGGATGCGCAGACGCCATTTTTGCTCTTAGACAACTTATAGAAAAATCAATTGAATTCAATGAAACACTCTACTTAGCCTTTGTTGACCAAGAAAAGGCATTCGATAGGGTAGATAGAAACAAGCTGTGGGAAATCCTTAAACAATATGGAGTGAGTACACATCTAACAAACCTATGTAGAAGTTTATACAACAACAGTGAATGCATAGTGAGAGCAACTGGAGGACACTCAGAACCCTTCACCATAAGATCTGGAGTACGACAAGGTTGTGTCCTGTCCCCTCTCTTGTTCATAACATATATAGACAACATATGTAAAGAAACCAGCCAAGCAGAGACAGCAAGAATACCGCATGACGAGAACACAGAAGAAGAACCATCTGCAAATCTAACCATTAGAGAACTCCTGTTTGCGGACGACCAAGCACTAATAGCAAAATCAGAAGCTGAATTACAAGACCACATGAATAGTCTAAACGAAATGTGTAGGGAACATAACATGAAAATTAGCACAAGCAAAACAGAGGTAATGACTATAACTAAAGAAGAACAAACAGCAACAATTCACCTAAACGAACATCCCTTGAAACAAGTAAAGAGCTTCAAGTACCTAGGAAGTATAATATCATCAAATGGCAGATCAGAAGACGAGATCGAAAATAGGTGCAATAAGGCAAATCAACTCATTGGACAAATGGCACCAATACTAAAGAACAAACATGTATCAATAACTACTAAGAAAGCACTTTACAACACAATCTTCCTACCAACTCTGTGCTACCAATGCCAAACCTGGACAATGACAGAAAAAGAGAAAAGAAAAATCACAACAACAGAAATGAGGTTCCTGAGAAGAATACTCAACGTATCAAGAAGAGATAAGATCAGAAATGAAGAAATCAGGACTAAAGTGGGGGTTAAAGCTGCTCTAGATTTTATTAGAAAGCAGCAAGTCAAATGGTTTGGCCATGCATGTAGGCTACCAGTCAACAGCATGCCACAACAAGCAATGATGTACAGACCAGATGGAAACAGAGGAAGAGGCCGACCACGTAAACGTTGGACGGAGGGAATAACAGAATCCATGGGAATGTCGATATACGAAGCCCATAACCGGGCACTCTCACGAAGTTTATACTTCACCTCGACACCGCAAGGTACAAGAGGAACATGATGAGATGAGATGAGATCTAAAGAATATTGACTCAACGGGTATTGAAAGAAACACTTATAAAAGTGCATACATGGTGTAAGGTAATGAATCATAGTTTGAATATCAATGTTACACACATTCTGTACTTCACATAACAAATCGTAAACATCAAGACTCAGTATTGCCATGTACACTTAACTACGGATAAGTTCTTCAAGATGTGTACGCGCGGGCAAGCACCTCACACGGCAGAACATTCACTGCATCCTTGTACCACATACAGCACAGAACATACACTGCACCACTGTAACACATACAGCTCAGAACATACACTACACCACTGTAACACATACAGCTTATAACATAGACTGCACCATTGTACCACATACAGCTCATAACATAGACTACACCATTGTACCACAAACAACACAGAACATACACTGCATCATTGCAACACATACAGTTCAGAACAGGCTATTTTATGACCGGATGTAACACCCCTAGAAGTTAATCTCTACATAAGCCTGCAGGATGTGCAGAGGACAGCAGAGTTCGTGATGAGTGTATGAAGGAAATTAAAAATAAACAACTGAAACATTTTGGCCTCTTTAAAAGACATAACACTCTCATAAAAACCATACTGGAAATTAAGATTGAAGGCAAGCGAGCAAGAGGTAGACAACGATACAAACGTCAACTAGACGTCACTACTTAAGCCTGCAGGATGTTCAGAAGGCTGCACAATTCGTGGAGGAAGTAGAACAGTAGAACACAGATGCACACTGATGGCAAGCCAACGAGAGGACAGCACTGATCAGAATTAAACGTGGCGGGGTCAAATATTATACAATATGAAATCAGCATGCAGAAGTACTTTACAGACTGCTGATGCCAGCATAAGCCTACTGTTAGACTCTCCATCCATTGCTAGTCGCCTTGCCTCACGTAATGTATTCCCAGGTCACTGTCGTGTATCTTCGTTGCTGCGCAGCTCCGACTCCTTATCTAGAACACCCGTCCTCCATGACAGTTCTGTGTAACCCACTTTTATTTCCGAGGGAACAATGTGTTTCCGTAGTTCGAAATATGATGCTCTTTGTACGTCATTTTTCTTCACGTCAGATCTGGTAGTATGTCTGCACTTTGTCTTCTTCCCGGTCACTTCTGGCAGAATGTCTGCATTTGTCTGTCTTGGTCCACGGAAATCTGATAATTTTACTGTAAAATTCCAGAACACAAACTTGGACTTTCTTCTGTAGAGTGAGAGGTATGTTGAAACCAGCTACGTTCTGGTCGTCCTCTTGTCAGCTTCCTCGTTACACCTGTCCCTGTAATTACATGACCTTCTGCAGACGGTCATGACTGAGAACATATCCATAGTTGTTGTTTTTTTTTTTTTTTTTATTGCCTCAGTCACAAGTCTTCCTCTACAATGAACTCTTCCTCTACAGTGAACGCATCCTCTACAGTGAATTCTTCCTCTACAGTGAGTTATTCCTCTACAGTAAAGTCTTCCTCTATAGTGAATTCTTCCTCTAAAGTGAGTTCCTCCTTCCTTTTGAGAGAATTTCTGTTGGACAGTTCTAGTTGTTCTCTGTTTCCCTCCAAAGAATTGTTAACACCTGTGTGTGTGTGTGTGTGTGTGTGTGTGTGTGTGTGTGTGTGTGTATCCTCACTTGTGTCGTCTGCGCCATGTCTGGGCGGTGTCCCTGTTCCTTCAGGCTCAGTAGGTACAGGACCTTGTCCAGGAAACATGGCTACATGATGAAATCACGCGTCCCCCAGGTCTGTGGGTAGTGAGAGCTGACCCCTCCCCTTCTTGGACAAGTGCAAAAAAAAAAAAAACAAGCGGTCCGTTGTGCACGTTAATAATTTGTCATCAGTTAAACTCGCCAAGAGTAGGCCGAAAAGCTCTGGCAAAATTGTAAGGAGAGAAAATTCACGATTCAACCCCCCGACACAGATCAGTTAGTCTAAAATGTTAACTTCTCGTCCTTGACTTGGGGACGTCAATTACAAGTACCTCTGAAGAAGGAGTGTGTTCACCTGTTGGAGAGAGACACGTGTAATAGGGAAAGCTAATCCACAGGCAAACAGCAGCCCAGTACACAAGTACCACGTGTGTGCACTATGGTTGTGTTCAAAGCGAGCCGGGGGGAAAAGCCGAGGCGTTTGGGTATATGTTGATGATGTGTGTGGGTATATGTTGATGATGTGTGTGGGTATATGTTGATGATGTGTGTGGGTAAATGTTGCTGATTTGTGTGGATATATGTTGATGATGTGTGTGGGTAAATGTTGCTGATTTGTGTGGATATATGTTGATGATGTGTGTGGGTATATGTTGATGATGTGTGTGGGTATATGTTGATGATGTGTGTGGGTATATGTTGATGATGTGTGTGGGTATATGTTGATGATGTGTGTGGGTATATGTTGATGATGTGTGTGGATATATGTTGATGATGTGTGTGGGTAAATGTTGCTGATTTGTGTGGGTATATGTTGATGATGTGTGTGGGTAAATGTTGCTGATTTGTGTGGATATATGTTGATGATGTGTGTGGGTATATGTTGATGATGTGTGTGGGTATATGTTGATGATGTGTGTGGGTATATGTTGATGATGTGTGTGGGTATATGTTGCTGATGTGTGTGGGTATATGTTGATGATGTGTGTGGGTATATGTTGATGATGTGTGTGGGTATATGTTGATGATGTGTGTGGGTATATGTTGATGATGTGTGTGGGTATATGTTGATGATGTGTGTGGGTATATGTTGATGATGTGTGTGGGTATATGTTGATGATGTGTGTGGGTATATGTTGCTGATGTGTGTGGGTATATGTTGATGATGTGTGTGGGTATATGTTGATGATGTGTGTGGGTATATGTTGATGATGTGTGTGGGTATATGTTGATGATGTGTGTGGGTATATGTTGATGATGTGTGTGGGTATATGTTGATGATGGTACTGGCCCCATATCTTAGTGGATCTATTGGCACAAGGCGGGTGATGTGGTGGACACCCCGCCGGCCGCTTGACTTCCCAGAATATTTCTGAGTACCCGTGTTAGACTATGTAGAACTGGGAGAATAAGCTCATGATAAGCAGTTGCCCCATGCGGATTCGAACCTGTAAGCACCAGGTCGGTAGGCTAGCGTTTAGAGCGACTCTCTGGTGAAACATATGGCTCGGGTTCTATTCTAGCATGTTTACAAGTCACGTGGGGTAATCTGAGTGTTCACATGTGGTGGAAATCCCAATGATTATTTGAACTTGTGTATTGTCCTTGAAATTGATACTACCAATCATGTATTTCTGATGCCAATTATGTATTACTGATACCAATTAGGTATTACTGATACCAATAATGTATCACTATTACTATTACTAATTATGTATTACTATTGCTAATCGTGTATTACTTATATCACTTATGTATAACTATTACTAACCATGAATTACTATTAGAAATCATATATTACTGTTCGTTTTAAATGTTGCATATCCCTTGCAGGACATTGCAGTCAACACCAGCATTTTTCAACTGCTGTTGGTGTACTAGGCAAATTTTACGTTCAGTAGTTTCCCATTGCTTTCTGAGCGACCGGCTCCCATGCCAGCACGTTATAACGCAACGCGACACGGTCTGCTGCACACATCGGTCGCGGCTGCGTTTCGAACGCCTGATAAGCTGCTCACGAACCGCGTTCGCATGCCTTTGGCCACGGAGACTGGCATATTACTGTTACAAATGACATATTAATTATATCAATCATTCATTACTATTACCAATCAAGTATTACTATTACCAAATAATATACTATTATTACCAATCAAGTACTACTATTACCAATCAAGTACTACCATTACCAATCATATATTACCATTACAAATCGAGTGTTATGTCTACAGATAATATATTACTATTACACATTAAGTATTACTGTTACCAATCATGTATTACTATTATCAATCAAGTACTACTAGTAAAAAACAAATTAAGTTGCATGTTCTTCACAGGACGTAGCAGCCAACCCCAGCATTTTCGCTGTTCGTGATTCCTGGGCAAATTCTACGTTCAGTAGTTTGCCAGTAGTTTGTACTACTATTACCAATCAAGTAATACAATTACTAATCATATATTAACATTACAAATGAAGTATTATTCTACAGATCATATATTACTATTACCAATCAAGTATTACTATTACCAATCAAGTACTACAATTAACAATAAAGTAATACTATTACCAGTCAAGTATTACTATTACAAATCACGTATTACCATTATCAATCATGTATTACTAAAACAAATCAATTATTACCAGTACTAACCAACTATTATTATTATCAGTCATGTACAGCTATTATCCATTAAGAATTGCTATTACCCATCATATATTAATGTTACCAATCATGAATCAACGAACTGTTTCACATGTTGGAAGAACTCGGAGATACAAAATACACATGGGAATCAATGAACTGTTTCACATGTTGGAAGAACTCGGAGATACAAAATACACATGTGAATCAATGAACTTTTTCACATGTTGGAAGAACTCGGAGATACGACGTTAATGTATCAATAACTGAAACTAATTAACTAATCGTATGATCTAACCTGGATTTATACCTTTTACAGAGTTCAAATAGATACAAAAGTCGCACCCACCTCTGTCGGATCAAGCACCCGAGAACTGGGTGACTTCACACCTTCATCTCATCCAGGACTTAAGTCAATACAAATGAGAAAACATGGTATCACTCACCTATCAATCATTGACTGTCAAACTATCCTCTAATCACGTTTTTTATTTCGCCTCCCCTTTTCCTACCACTTTGTTGTGAGAGGAGTAGAATTGCGCTATCCCCGTCAGAGCCTCATATGATTGTGAAATGTAGGTTTGACATGAACACATCACCCGAGCGGGCCGCGAGAGTTTGGCGCTTGAATTCAGCGCGTGGGAGCAGGTAGGTGGGCCAAACTGCTGGTCTGCGCCGTGGCTCCCGTTATCTAGGGCACATCAGTCATGTGGGGGTGCAGTTTTCTGACACTCCATGCCGTTAGATGCTTCATCTCAGTCGGCGTTTCAACAGACAGCCTTGTTTGTTGATAGTTAGATCACGGCCTTTACAGAGATACCAGAGAGTTTGAGGTCGATCACCATAAGCCATGTCGACAAATTTGGGAGACCATATAATGTCATCTCACACAATCACCATGAGCCACGTCGACAAGTTTGGGAGACCTTGGTATGTCATCTCACACAATCACCATGAGCCATGTCGACAAGTTTGGGAGACCTTGGTATGACATCTCACACAATCACCATGAGCCATGTCGGCAAGTTTGGGAGACCATATTATGTCACCTCACACAATCACCATGAGCCATGTCGACAAGTTTGGGATACCTTGGTATGTCACCTCACACAATCACCATGAGCCATGTCGACAAGTTTGGGATACCTTGGTATGTCACCTCACACAATCACCATGAGCCATGTCGACAAGTTTGGGAGACCATATTATGACATCTCACACAATCACCATGAGCCATGTCGACAAGTTTGGGAGACCATATTATGTCACCTCACACAATCACCATGAGCCATGTTGACAAGTTTGGGAGACCATATTATGTCACCTCACACAATCACCATGAGCCATGTCGACAAGTTTAGGAGACCTTGGTATGACATCTCACACAATCACCATTAGATATGTCGACAAGTATGCGAGACCTTGGTATGTCACCTCACACAATCACCATGAGCCATGTCGACAAGTTTGGGATACCTTGGTATGTCACCTCACACAATCACCATGAGCCATGTCGACAAGTTTGGGATACCTTGATATCTCATCTCACACAATCATCATTCTTAGATTGGGTCTGTGTTCTAGTTCCAATTGTTCCATATGCCCAAACCATCTAGGGATTTATGTGAAGAAGGTATATAGTCCTAAACATTCATCCGAGGCGACATTTTCTGACGATCAGATGCTGTGCTAACTTCCTGGTGGAGTTTTTAAAACTTGTCTTCTCTTGCGCTGCTTCCATGACGATATCCAGTTGTCACTAAATGTTCAAGTTCTTGTTTCCTCACCACATGTCCACAATATGTTCAAGTTCTTGTTTCCTCACCACATGCCCACAATATGTTTAAGTTCTTGTTTCCTCACCACATGCCCACAATATGTTCAAATTCTTGTTTCCTCACCACATGCCCACAATATGTTCAAGTTCTTGTTTCCTCACAACATGCTCACAATATGTTCAAATTCTTGTTTCCTCACCACATGCCCACAATATGTCCACGCCTACTGCCTTGGTTCAGTGTGAGGTGTTTCAATCCTTCTTGACTGACTGTCGGTTGTGCTTCTCTGTCTTTCCGTGGCTTTTAATGTATTTCATCTGACACTATATCTCTGCTCCCATCAGATGTTTCACGGCGTGTCCACCTCTCACAAGCATACAACAATATTGGATCTACAATCAATCAGGTGCCGCCTCCACTGCGAAGGTTGGCGGCAATGGATCTCCAACACTGTCTTTCGCCCTGACTATTCATTCTGTCTGGCTGGTGTTCGTCCATCTCTAAATGTCATCTGCATAAACCCTTACCACTGAATGATCTCACATGGGTTACAGACGAGAAGATCGACTGTTTTTCACCGGAATCTGTCCCATTTGTAATACAAAGATATATCAATTGGGGAAGCCTTTGAGGCCACCAAGACAGCTCATAAATACATTTACTTCAATTGGTTGCCGCTCATAGAAGCCAAAGACCGAACGAACGAACGAACGAATTTTATTTTCAAAGGGTAACAAATTGGGCAAGCAGGCCCTTCTTCCACTCAGCCCTTCCAATCACTCATCTTTCGTTCATCAGTGCATAGTGCATTCACATAGGGGAAAAAAAAAACATCGAGAGAAAGAAAGAAGGAGAGACAAGAGGACTCACTAGACAACATAAAATTTACAGTTACAGCTGCCCCACTGGGATTCGAACCTGTCAGTTCCATATAGCGGCAGCGTCTCGCTGTGGGTGACAAGTTCGATCCCCAACAGGCTTTAGATTGTTATGTTATCTAGCGTGCCCTCTGGTATCTACTTCTTCCTTCTTATTCTATGAATGTCAAACAATACATGTAAATGAATGTAGGGTCTATCCCATAAGACTAGGTCTTCTTTCCTGAAGGCGTAGCACAGCGCACGAACTCCCTAGCTCTAGATACGATCTCCATGGGTCTCTGAAATACATTGCAGTGGTCAGAATGACGGAGTCCCATATAGAACTCACCACGTTCTCAGCGCAAACAGCTTACCTCACCTCTCAGCCGCGGTGACCCCCAACCCGACCCAGTATATGTGAAATCCTGATATAATCAAAACAGTTGCAGTACACTAGGCGTTGGCTTCTATGCAGTCTAACACCCACTCGCAGACTTACGTTTCTTACCACCCAGTACAATTCTCTCGTCTACAGTTTCGCGACATGTGTAACACAGGTTTGTAAAGAAAGAAAGTTGGACATCTCATCTCGTAACAACTTGTCCACAGGCCCGTGATACTATCTGTCACATGATTACTGTAACATTTCCAAGCTACAACCTGACATAACAAACAAGTACATACCTTTTGTACTGTCGCCGACAGCCACAAGCCACCGGTCCTTCGTCGAGACGAACCCAGGAAGACACAAGTTTCTCCAGCGTCCACAAAACATCCGTCCCCAACTCTTGTACCAACGCTCAGGTTTGACGTACCTTTCAATGTACCACAACTCAATCAAGCCACCCTCATTCCTCCAGCGTGGGGTGTGCGGTGGGGGTGCGGGTAATGGACCAGGAGTGAAAGTGTGGGGGAGATCCCCTCCTGCAGCCCCACCAACCTCACACGATATTAATATCCCCACCACGTGATGAACATAAAAAGGCATTAAAATGCGTCAAGCCATAAACGGAATGGTAAACTAGAGCACAAAGGCTCACGCATTCATTCCTTGCACCAGCAGATACCATATACCTTCCCGCCGTCTCTCCATCTCCTTCTCTATCTCCATCTCTATCCCCTTCTCTACCTCGCGTGTGGTGAAAAAAGATATTGTGTATCTGCGCGCGAAGATAACACTATAAACTTGTAACAAATACAGTAACCTACGGGGAGAGAGACCTTCTTAAGTCAACCACTATTGCTATGTAAACTGTTACAAGATATCCAGAGAAACCTATGCGGGAGGGGTGGATGGGGTAGGGGCTGAATGCAACCGTTATTGTTGTTTTTATTGTTAGAAAATATTGAGAGCAATCTACACTGCGACGGTTCTCAAATTTCTTTGACAGGTACCATGGTGATGGATGGCGTGGATGTGTGGGACCTTTGAAAGATTGTGAACACCAGGGACACCTCTTAACTAAAGACAACAGGTTAAATACACACTCTTCAATGACCCATCGGTCGCTGGAGTGCCAATTATTCCTCCCCACGACGTTTGACGGCAAAAGTGGAAGATGATGATGATGATGATGATGATGATGATGATGATGATGATTATTATTATTATTATTATTATTATTATTATTATTATTATTATTATTATTATTATTATTATCTTACGACAAATAGCCGAGAAACATTGGGAATATAAAAGAGATCTCCATAACATTTTTGTGGATTTTAAAAAGGCTTATGATAGTGTCCATAGGAATAGTCAATGGAATGCTATGCAGGAATTTGGAATACCAAGGAAGTTAATCAACATGACCAGACTATGCATGGAAGATACTTATAATATAGTAACATATAAAGGCAGGAGATCAGACCCTTTCCAAATAACATCTGGCTTGAAACAGGGTGATGCACTATCGCCGCTACTCTTCAATCTGGCTCTAGAGAAAGTTGTAAGGAAGATAAAGGAGGAATGTGATATTGGAGGAACATCCAAGCTGCTTGGTTATGCAGATGATATAGATATTATAGGGCAAAGTGAACAAAAGACATTGGAAATATTGACTCACTTAAAGGAAAAAGCCCAACAATGGGGCTGGTTATCAACCAAGATAAGACAGAATATATGGTAATTTCAAGAGACGGAATGGCTAAAAACTCTGGCCACATACAAATAGATAATATGACCATTAAAAGAACGGAAACATACAAATACCTGGGTACAATCTTCAACTGCTCCAACATCATAAGGGAAGAAATACAAACTAGAATCAACTCTGGAAATAAGATATACTATGCACTACAACATCTACTAAAATCAAATGCGCTATCTCGTAACACCAGAATCACAATATACAAAACACTGATCAGACCAGTTGTGCTGTATGGCTCTGAAACCTGGAGTACAACGAAAGGAGACGAAGCCTTGTTACAAACCTTTGAGAACAAAATTTTAAGACGCATCTTTGGACCCATTAGGGATACACAAAGTGGAGAGTGGAAAAGAAGAAGTAACAAAGACATTTATGATTTGTTTAAGTCCCCGCTAATCACTGGTATCATGAAGGCTAATAGACTACAATGGCTGGGGCATATAGAAAGAATGGAAGATAATAGGGAAACAAAACTCGCTTACACTCAGGAAATAAATGACCGTAGACCCCGAGGTAGACCAAGAAGACGGTGGAGAGATAATACATGTACAGACCTACAAGCACTTGGAATCAACGACTGGCAAGAGAAGGTCCACCAGAGAGACGAATGGAGACGGATTGTATCTGCAGCAAAGAACCTCAATGGCTCGGAAAGCTGAAGAAGAAGAAGATTATTATTATTATTATTATTATTATTATTATTATTATTATTATTATTATTATTATTATTATTATTATTATTATTATTATTATTATTATTATTATTATTATTATGACGATGACGATGATGATGATGAGTTCAAGCTCAGCCAGAGGTCTCGAGTGTAAGTTACAGATCACACTGCAGTTGAACATGGCAAAGAGTAGGCTGTAAAACCGCTGCCCTGGGAAAAATGTTTAGGCAGAAATAAACCTAGCCACGGGTAGGTTGAGGCCGTTACCTGGGATGGGATCTGCCTAGAGGAAGTCAACCGGACACGCTGGCATGCTGAGGTCGGACACGCTGGCATGCTGAGGTAGGACACGCTGGCATGCTGAGGTCGGACACGCTGGCATGCTGAGGTCGGACACACAGACATGCTGAGGTCGGACACACAGACATGCTGAGGTCGGACACGCTGGCATGCTGAGGTCGGACACGCTGGCATGCTGAGGTCGGACACACAGACATGCTGAGGTCGGACACACAGGCATGCTGAGGTCGGACACACAGGCATGCTGAGGTCGGACACACAGGCATGCTGAGGTCGGACACGCTGGCATGCTGAGGTGGGACACGCTGGCATGCTGAGGTCGGACACGCTGGCATGCTGAGGTCGGACACACAGACATGCTGAGGTCGGACACACAGGCATGCTGAGGTCGGACACACAGGCATGCTGAGGTCGGACACACAGACATGCTGAGGTCGGACACGCTGACATGCTGAGGTCGGACACACAGGCATGCTGAGGTCGGACACACAGGCATGCTGAGGTCGGACACACGGGCAAGCTGAGGTCGGACACACAGGCATGCTGTGGTCGGACACACAGGCATGCTGAGGTCGGACACACAGGCATGCTGAGGTCGGACACACAGGCATGCTGAGGTCGGACACACAGGCATGCTGAGGTCGGACACGCTGGCATGCTGAGGTCGGACACACAGGCATGCTGAGGTCGGACACACAGGCATGCTGAGGTCGGACACACAGGCATGCTGAGGTCGGACACACGGGCATGCTGAGGTCGGACACACAGGCATGCTGAGGTCGGACACACAGGCATGCTGAGGTCGGACACACAGGCATGCTGAGGTCGGACACACAGGCATGCTGAGGTCGGACACACAGGCATGCTGAGGTCGGACGCACAGGCATGCTGAGGTAGGACACACAGACATGCTGAGGTCGGACACGCTGGCATGCTGAGGTCGGACACGCTGGCATGCTGAGGTCGGACACACGGACAAGCTGAGGTCGGACACACTGGCACGCTGAGGTCGGACACGCTGGCATGCTGAGGTCGGACACACAGGCATGCTGAGGTCGGACACACAGGCATGCTGAGGTCGGACACGCTGGCATGCTGAGGTCGGACACACAGGCATGCTGAGGTCGGACACACAGGCATGCTGAGGTCGGACACGCTGGCATGCTGAGGTCGGACACACAGGCATGCTGAGGTCGGACACACAGGCATGCTGAGGTCGGACACACAGGCATGCTGAGGTCGGACACGCTGGCATGCTGAGGTCGGACACACAGGCATGCTGAGGTCGGACACACAGGCATGCTGAGGTCGGACACGCTGGCATGCAGAGGTCGGACACGCTGGCACACTGAGGTCGGACACACGGGTATGATGAGGTCGGACACGCTGACCTGTGAGGTACATAGCTTGGTGTAACACACTTCCCCCGAAAGAGGGGCGAAGAAGAAGAAGAGTGGAACAGATGAGGCAATTAGTAGACGACTAGTTCTGAAAAAAAGTCATGCATGTCATTAAACAACAAACGATTGAATGGTTTGGCCACCTCACAAGAATGTCCGGGTATCATCTGCCACAAAGAACCACATTGAAGAAATATAATTTTACACAGCAAGGGGAAAACCATGCAAAAGATGAATATCATTAGATGAGGACAAGACTATGGCGCTCGATACAACAAACATCCATCAAACTTCACAGTAGGATAAGAATAAAGTTCTGTCACTGGAACATACATAAAACTTCACAATAGGATAAGTATTAAATCCTGTCTCTGGAACATACATACAACTTCACAGCAGGATAAGTATAAAGTCCTGTCTCTGGAACATACATACAACTTCACAGCAGGATAAGTATAAAGTCATGCCTCTGAAACATACATACAACTTCACAGCAGGATAAGTATAAAGTCCTGTCTCTGGAACATAGAGGGCAAAAGAAATAAAGAAGGACATTCAATGCATCGAAAGTCACTAAAACACAATCCGAAACACAACACATCATCAAAAGACATTAAAAAACATTATAAAAGACATCAAACGTCATCAAAATACACTAAAAGACATCACAAGTCATCAAAAGACACCAAGAGACATTAAAAGACATCAACAGACATCAACAGATATTAAAAGTCATCAAAATACACCAAAAAGACATCAAAAGACATCACAAGTCGTCAAAAAACATCAAAAGACATCAAAAGTCATCAAAATAATCAAAAGACATCAACAGATGGAAGAACGTAGTCTGAGTATTTCGGGGCCTATGCTCCACTATAAATATTGTTAGTTACAATATTTGTGAACATTATCAGTTGCAATATGTGTCAACATTCTCAGCTGCAATATTTATGAACATTGTCAGCTACAATATTTGTGAATATTATCTGCTGCAATATTCGTACATATTATATGATGCAATATTTGTATACATTGTCGGTTACAATATTTGTGAACATTGTCAGTTGCAATATTTGGGAACATTGTAGGTTGCAATATTTGTGAACATTTTCAGTTGCAATATGTGTTTACATTGCCAATTTTGCGATTTTGTCCATAGTTGTTAATATTGCCAGGTTTCATATAAGTTCATATATATTTATATGTCAGTTTCTGTAAATTTAAATAATTGTTATCATCCCAGCTTTATAGTTGTTAACATTTTTAGTGTCTGGAAACTGCCATAATTGTTAACATTCTCAGCTTTATAGTTGATAAAACTGTCAATGGTGACAAGTATTAATGCTGTCAGTTTTTATATTTGTTAATAATGTAATTTTTTTCTGTCACGGGATGATTAATAGTCTTAAACGGCTTCCCGTATCTGCCACGGGATGATTAATAGTCTTTAGCGACTTCCGGTATCTGCCATTGGCTTACATATAGTAGTTTTCCCTATGCAACCCCCCTTTAATGTGGTATATAAAACATGTCTGCTACAATACTAACAACTTTTAAGTCTAACTATGATACACCCTGCTTCCCAGTTTCCACCATCCATTTTTGTTTGGTCACAACCTAATTTTTGGTTTGGCACTGAATATGTTAATAAATCATAAATTTACCAATAAAACACACAGCCACTTGGAGCCCTAATGGTTCAGCTGGATCACATGTCTGACTACTGGTGACCCACCTCCAGGGTGTATAGTTGTCAGTGGCTTCAGTGGTAGGTTGGCGCTTGATACCAGAGTGGTAGTCATGGGCTCCATCCCCAGCGGAACAGATCCTAATTAAAAATGGCTCAGTCTCTTTCCGCAGCGCGGAAAGCGTCGCACTAAGCACGAACTCCTTAGATCCAGCGACGACCCGTAGGAGTCTCTGAAAAAATGCACTCATGAACTGAAGGACGCCAGTCTAGAATCAAACCCACAGCTTTCGGGGCCCGAGTCAGGCGGCTTGATCGCTTCGCCAGGAAATGGCTTGGGAAGTAAAGATGTGACACCGATCACATCACCCGCGACCTGCCGATTGGTCCATAGTTCAGCACCATATGTCTAACCGCTTTATGCGTGGAAGGGCATCGTTTACATTTTAAGTTGTATAATTAAAAATTACAGCTTTTATTATATCGTAAACTATTTTAGTTCACTCAGTGTGCCACTTAAAATGGTTCGACGTGCCACACGTGGCACGCGTGCTGTATGTTGCCGGCGTCTGCTCTAGGAAATTCCAACAATTTAAAGTTGAATGGTGCTTTTCTGTAAATAAACGCGGGTTTACGTCTGAAGGTGTGTGAAGATTACAGGTGTAAGAATACAGTTGATGTGTGAAGGTGTACGACGTAGAAGACCCACCTTCATAAAATTAGTTCCTTAAAATCCGAAGATAAGAAAACAAAACGACGAGAGATAACAGATCACCTCACGTCATAATTGACTTGCATAGTTTATGTGGAGGCACTAAGTTGCTGATCCCTACCTGAGCACATGCCGAGAGAATGTGTGACCAAATGTGTGCCAGGAGCAGCCGTGGAGCAATGGCTAGGACGTTTCATTGCCAGCCACATTTAGATTTTTTCCAAATATCCATCTAGACAGTTCATAAATAAACAAACAGGTATTGTTTAGCGCTCATAGAAGAAGAAGAAAGTAGTAGAGACTAGGGGACACATTTTTTTTTTTTTTAATTCGCATATCCTTTTACAGGACATCGCTGTCAACAGCAGCATCTTTCAGCTGTCTGTTGATTTCTTGGCAAGATTACGCTCAGTAGTTTGCCATTGCTTTCTGAGCGGCCGGCTCAGTTATCCCGCAAGTCACCAGCGAGGGACGAACCGCTCCCAGTTCTCGCCCGCTATGAGACTCTGCATGATAAACGGGATTACGGAGAAAGTGGTGTAACCCCTCGGCCAGAGAGACCGGCAGGGGACACATTAGACAACATAAATAAATACATTTGTATTGTTTGACGTGCATAGAAGTAGACGAAAGAAGTCACTAGACAAAATGAACATTGACAGCTACAGCTACCGACAGGAATACGAACCTGTCACCTCCAAATGACGACCACGCCTGGCTGCAGGAACAAGTATACTTCGAAGCATGACCAACTAGACACCCTTGATAAAGGTGTCTTCATTAGCCATGTCTATCATCCACATGAACCCACAACTGTGGAATAAGGACAGAATTAGTATCTGAAACATTGAGATAGTACCATGGGTCTCAGAATTAAATATTAACCTTGCATGGGTCAAATAACAAACACAGAGATACATATAAAAAGGGGGCGGGTAAAACAGTGGCCTGCCTCTCTCTCTCTCTCTCTCTCTCTCTCTCTCTCTCTCTCTCTCCCCCCCCCCCCCCCCCCCCCCAGGTCGAAATGAGAACCACGATATGTTCTGGGAATGTAAAGAGAATCGGCGAGATTTTGACCACCCATTGAGTGTCGACTGGTCTATACAAATGTGCCCAGAGCACCATATAGCCAGCCCACCTGAAGGCCGGTGAAGGGCACTTTACTTGTATGTATCCGTGGACATAAACCTGGGAATGGGATCGTCAGGTCGGATGGGCAGAGTCGTTTATTGCCTATTGTGATAGAGCCTCAGTGTATGCCTGACTGCATTCCAATACCCTCCAGGTCTGAGGAGAACCATAAAATACAGAGGTCGCCAAAGGACATCCTGACGTATACCTACCTACCTGTACATGCAATAATGAGGACATTGGTACAAACTTGAGGTAACTTTAACTGGCTCCATATTGTCGTGACAAGTGGCAGCAATTGCTGACCTACAATCTGACAGACATTAAAAAAAAAGACAAGTATAATATTTCAGCCACGTTAAAAGACATATCACTCTTATAAGAATCAAACTTCAGGGTAACGTTAAACGCAAACAAGAGGGGAACAACCATACACGTAGGAAAATAACATTAAGAGATGGACGAAGCAGTCTGGCCAGAGACAGACAGTGTTATGGATCCATGGCAGCTAACCTTGATTGGGAAGACGGCACCTGGCTGATTGATTGAGTGTACAGGAAACATAAGATTATAAGGAAGACATTTAGTTTTATTATTTGTGTACTTGGAACAAGGGAAACAAATGATATTCTATGTCTATAAAATAAATAAATGTTTTGCATATCCTTTACAGGACATCGCTGTCAACATCAGCATCTTTCAGCTGATTGTTGATTTCTTGGCAAGATTACGCGCAGTAGTTTGCCATTGCTTTCTGAGAGGCTGGCTCACATACCCCGTAAGTTACAGACGCGATTCGAACCACTGCTGCTTCTCACCGTCGTCACGTTACTTACGAGAGTATATGAGATTACGGAGAAAAGTCGCTAACCTCTAGGCCAGGAAGCCGGCATACTATGTCTTGGCAACAGAAAAAAATGACAAACAATGGACACACGGCAATGAAACCCAGCAGTCAAATGCCAGCACGCTAATGGACTAACATTTCACGAAATCAGTAACTATACATTTATTAAAACAAACCATCTTTTCACATAAAATTAAAAAAAAAAACAATATATGGCTTCACTCACAGTGGCTCGACCGAGTCCTCGGGCAACGGGTAGACCACGCCCACTTGTGGGCTCTGCTGGGGTGTAATTCCCGCCTCCGTGAGAACCGATAATTTCAACAACACGGGTCGAATCCGGGCACAGAAAGGACCATTCCGTGACTGCCTCAACTTTCATCCCTGGAAAACATCCACAGCTCAACTGAAAGGGACGATAAAAGCAATAAAACGGGATCATAGACGCAAGTCAAAGAAGTGAAATGTCTGCTTGCCTTTGACTTGCGGCTGTTAGAATATTTGCCGGGATTTTAGTGCGGGACAGTCAATGAGAGATAGAGGGATCATTTTAGTGATAAGACCAGGCTGGAGTCGAGATCTGGGTGTGTTAATTAGCTGCTGGTATTCGTGTTGCTGTAGCACAGCGGCTCGCCTGCCGTACGGTGGTCTGGCGTTCGATCCGCACGGGGTAGTTTGGAATTTGTGCAAATTGACATGGTTACCCTAAATCTAAAATGGGTATTAAGACTGAATTGGGACATCATCACTGCCGGTGTGACAGCGATCACAGCAGCCATCCAGTGCCCTTTGTTCTATGCAAGTGTGGGTGTGGCACCATATACCCACATTGGTCTTAGGCTTGTGTAGGGGACTTTTATTTTTGTTGTTTAACTTATCTCGCAGCAGTCGGCGTCTGTGGCGTTGGTGTAGTGAGCGCAGGTTCACTTGTCCGACACACCGGGTTCGGTGTTAGCCGAGGGAGCTGGGGCAGGAGATCGCTGTGCGTTGATTGTTACACTGGTATGAAAGTCGGCGGTTCAGACAGCAATCATAAACAAGCTAATGTAACATTGACTAGAACATGGCAAACAGCCAGACATGGCAAATGCCAGAGTTGACTGCGCCGTCCAGTAGACACGATTAACTGACTTATGGAAGCAAGGTGACGTGGTGGTACAGCCAGGTGACGTGTTGGTACAGCAAGGTGACGTGATGGTACAGCGAGGTGACGTGGTGGTACAGCCAGGTTACGTCGTGGCACAGCCAGGTGACGTGGTGGTACAGCCAGCTGACGTGGTGGTACAGCTAGGTGACGTGGTTGTACAGCCAGGTGACATCGTGGCACAGCCAGGTGACATGGTGGTACAGCCAGGTGACGTCGTGGCACAGCCAGGTGACGTGGTGGTACAGCCAGGTGACGTCGTGGCACAACCAGGTGACGTGGTGGTACAGCTAGGTGACGTGGTGGTACAGCCAGGTGACGTCGTGGTACGACAAGGTGACGTGGTGGTACAGCCAGGTGACGTGGTGATACAGCCAGGTGACGTCGTGGCACAGCCAGGTGACGTGGTGGTACAGCCAGGTGACGTGGTGGTACAGCCAGGTGACGTGGTGGTACAGTAATCGTCACGCGTTGGTGCAGCAAGTTGACATGGTGGTACAGCAATGGTGCAGTTGCTGGTACAGCAAGGTGACGTGGTGGTGCACCGAGGTGACGTGGTGGTACAGCCAGACGACATGACGGTACAGCAAGGTGACATGGCGGTACAGCAAGGTAACATGACGGTACAGCAATGGTCACGAGGTGGTTTAGCAAGGTGACTTGGTGGTACAACAAGGTAACATGGTGGTACAGCAATGGTGACGTCGTGGTACAGAAATGGTCACGAGGTGGTACAGAAGGGTGACGTGGTGGTACAGCAAGGTGACATGGTGGTACAGCCAGGTGACGTGGTGGTACAGCCAGGTGACACGGCGGTACAGCAAGGTGACGTGGTGGTACAGCCAGACGACGTGGTGGTACAGCAAGGTGACGTGGTGGTACAGCCAGGCGACGTGGTGGTACAGCGAGGTGACGTGGTGGTACAGTCAGGCAACGTGGTGGTATAGCGAGGTGACGTGGTGGTACAGTCAGATGACGTGACGGTACAGCAAGGTGACATGACGGTACAGCAATCGTCACGCGGTGGTACAGCAAGTTGACGTGGTGGTACAGCAATTGTCACGAGGTGATACAGCAAGGTGACGTGGTGGTACAGCAATGGTCACGAGGTGGTACAGCCAGGTGACGTGGTGGTACAGCCAGGTGACGTGGTGGTACAGCAATGGTCACGAGGTGGTACAGCAAGGTGACGTGGTGGTACAGCAAGGTGACGTGGTGGTACAGCAAGGTGACACAACGGTCCATTAGTAGGTAGAGCGCTGGCATGCCAGCCAAGTGCTCACTTGTGCGAACCCACTGGCCAGGCAGGTTTTGTTTTCTTCGACCTGGCCGTAACATTGACATCATCTCCCGTCCAGCGCCGGTTGATCTAACAACCTGGGACAACCACCATATACCCATGACAACCCATTAATGTATATGTTGCTTCACGTGTGTGTCTCTTTGTACCATTGTTGTATATGTTGCTTCACGTGTGTGTCCCTCTGTATCATTGTTGTATATGTTGCTTCACGTGTGTGTCCCTCTGTACCATTGTTGTATATGTTGCTTCACGTGTGTGTCCCTCTGTACCATTGTTGTATATGGTGCTTCACGTGTGTGTCCCTCTGTACCATTGTTGTATATGGTGCTTCACGTGTGTGTCCCTCTGTACCATTGTTGTATATGTTGCTTCACGTGTGTGTCCCTCTGTATCCTTGCTGACAGGGAGCGGGTTGTCGTGACGTCAGTATGAGGGACCACTGGATCTTCGGAGTTGAGTTCTATTTCTTTGGAGTAGAGTTCTATTTCTTTGGAGTAGAGTTCTAATTCTTGGGAGTAGAGTTCTAATTCTTTGGAGTTGAGTTCTGATTCTTGGGAGTTGAGTTCTAATTCTTGGGAGTAGAGTTCTAATTCTTGGGAGTTGAGTTCTAATTCTTGGGAGTAGAGTTCTAAATCTTGGGAGTTGAGTTCTAATTCTTGGGAGTAGAGTTCTATTTCTTTGGAGTTGAGTTCTTAGTGTGACCTGTGTGCTGAGTGCTGGATGTCTGAAGTATTCGCCCTTCACATATTCTAAGCCACGACATATGAAGTTAGGTGGCCAGTTACTTGCTTCTCCTCATTTCCTTCCCAGAAAATTATCTAGAACACATATCTATGAGGCTAGGTTGTGTCCCCCCCCCTCCTCCCACACTCCATTACTCTTCCCACAGCACACTACGTTCCCCTCCCTCCCAGCCATACTGGTCGGACAAAATAATGCTGCTTCTGAAGGGTATTGAACCCGTACCACTGTCGTGGCGGGCAGGTGCGCGAATCGGTATGCCACCGAATGTTGGATCAATAATGCGATAAAGAGGTTGGCGTGGCCGAGAGATGTAACTGTCTCTGTTGGCGGTGGTATATTGGGTTCCTGGCGCACACACCGGACAGCTGAGCTTACATGTACAGAGAGCAAAGGCAAACTACTGCACCTAACATTGCCTAGTTAACCACAAACACCCAATACAGACTAGGGTCGATTTATCATCAACATGTGCCATGCCGATAAGCGTGGGCGGTCATATTTCGCCATCTCACTCGATCACCAGAGTCGTGGATCAGCTCTGTGTTCTTGTCTCGATTATGTCATCTGGCCAAGCCATATGCATCTTGCTGCCTTCCCCTGGCTTTTTCCCGTTCACTCTTGCCAGTTGTCACCAAGTTCTCTAGTTTATTTCTTCTCATAACGTGCCGAAAATGTTGACTGTCTACGTCTAATTCCTGTAATCAGATGTGATACCTGTTCGGAGATGGTTGTACCGATTCACTTGTTTAAGCATATTTTCATTTACCCGCTGGATAATCACATTGTTATATTTTTTTCTTCTTAGTGACGACCATAATCTTTGATTTCCTACACTTTAATTTTAACCCTAGTTGTTCTCAGATTTAATATCAATGTTGTAATGGCGCGACTGTGATCAGTGGAGGAGTTAGCTCTTGGCCTACCAGTTGATATCACTACACTGCACCTGGCCTACATGTTGATATTACTAAACTGCTTCTGGCCTACAATGTTGATATTACTAAACTATTTCTGAATCGATCGTGAACTCAATACGTAGACAGTACGACTGCAAACACTGACTCCAGGGCACTCCAAGTCCGCAATGGCCGCTGACGGTGTCTTACACAGGTGTTACTTGTGATTATATTATGAGATTTTGCAAACCCTATTAATCTGTCAGCGCCACCAACCCTTCCACCTGGGCCATAACTACAAAAAACGTCTTTATGGCCTACTTTTAAATTCAAATAATCGAGTGTCATTCCTATTTCCAGTTGTGCACTGTCCCAAACTACGTCTCGCGGGTTGTCACAGGAGTCTGTGTTGTCACCTGAGTCATGCCTCGCGGGTTGTCACACACGTCTGTATTGTCACCTGAGACACGCCTCGCGGGTTGTCACACCCGTCTGTATTGTCTCCTGAGCCACGTCTCACGGGTTGTCACACCCGTCTGTATTGTCTCCTGTGCCACGTCTCACGGGTTGTCACACCCGTCTGTATTGTCACCTGAGCCACGTCTCGCGGGTTGTCACACCTGTCTGTATTGTCTCCTGAGCCACGTCTCGCGGGTTGTCACACTCGTCTGTATTGTCTCCTGAGCCACGTCTCACGGGTTGTCACACCCGTCTGTATTGTCTCCTGTGCCACGTCTCACGGGTTGTCACACCCGTCTGTATTGTCACCTGAGCCACGTCTCGCGGGTTGTCACACCAGTCTGTATTGTCTCCTGAGTCATGTCTCGCGGGTTGTCACACGCGTCTGTATTGTCGTCTGAGCATATATTTTAAATTGCATGTTCCATCCCCAACCCTCAGTAGAGTTTGGCGGCATTTTTACGTTCAGCAGTTTGCCTTTGCTTTCTAACTGGAAGCCAACGGGAAGACCCAACTGAGGGCGTAGGAAACGATCCTGCCACCTGGTCATCCGCGTACCAGAAGTTTAATAACCAGAGCGCTGTGTTTCCTGTTGTTACATCCAGCATGTATTATAATGCAGACCAGATGTTTTCCGGGAATTGTCGCTGATTGCTCTCTAGCTGTGATTGTCAATATCCTCTGTTTTCGTCAATATTCTCTAACTGTTTTTGTCAATATCCTGTAACTGTTTTTGCACTCTTTAAAAAAAACAAACACGGATAAGACAGCAGCACTCACAGAGGATCTAGAGACGAAAGGCGGTCGCTATGACACGCTGATAATGTTACCATGGGAGCTGGGGTAGCACAGAGAGCTAGCAGGCATGGCCCAGAAACCATTGGTGATAGGTTCGAATCCCACTGGAGTCAGGCATGTTATGAAGATTGCAATTGTTCAGCCAGGTCAGTGAAGCCCAACATAGGTATCTGGTTTAGGTGGTGGAGGTAACCTCCCTCCCCCCCCCCCCCCCACACACACACACAATGTAAGGATCTGCTGGTTGACGATCTTACCCCATGAACGCGGAAGAAGATCGTTGTGCAAGTTCTGCTACAGGACAGTTCACGCACATTGAAGTACCCAGCACGGGACAAGACAGGCTTCATTGTGTGCTACAGGACAGTTCACCCAGACTGGAGTACCTAGCCCAGGACAAGACAGGCTTCACCTTGTGCTACAGGACAATTCACACAGACTGGAGTACCTAGCCCAGGACAAGACAGGCTTCACCTTGTGCTACAGGACAGTTCACACAGACTGGAGTACCTAGCACAGGACAAGACAGGCTTCATTGTGTGCTACAGGACAGTTCACACAGACTGGAGTACCTAGCCCAGGACAAGACAGGCTTCACCTTGTGCTACAGGACAATTCACACAGACTGGAGTACATAGCCCAGGACAAGACAGGCTTCACCTTGTGCTACGGGACAGTTCACACAGACTGGAGTACCTAGCCCAGGACAAGACAGGCTTCACCTTGTGCTACAGGACAGTTCACACAGACTGGAGTACCTAGCCCAGGACAAGACAGGCTTCACACTGTGCTACATGACAAGACAGGCTTCATTGTGTGCTACAGGACAGTTCACACAGACTGGAGTACCTAGCCCAGGACAAGACAGGCTTCACTCTGTGCTACATGACAAGACAGGCTTCATTGTGTGCTACAGGACAGTTCACCCAGACTGGAGTACCTAGCCCAGGACAAGACAGGCTTCACTCTGTGCTACAGGACAAGACAGGCTTCACTCTGTAATACAGGACAAGACAGGCTTCACTCTGTGCTACAGGACAATTCACACAGACTGGAGTACCCAGCCCAGGACAAGACAGGCTTCACTCTGTGCTACATGACAAGACAGGCTTCACTCTGTGCTACAGGACAAGACAGGCTTCACTCTGTGCTACAGGACAATTCACACAGACTGGAGTACCCAGCCCAGGACAAGACAGGCTTCACCGTGTGCTACAGGACAATTCACACAGACTGGAGTACCCAGCCCAGGACAAGACAGGCTTCACTCTGTGCTACAGGACAATTCACACAGCCTGGAGTACCCAGCCCAGGACAAGACAGGCTTCACTCTGTGCTACAGGACAATTCACACAGACAGGAGTACCCAGCCCAGGACAAGACAGGCTTCACCATGTGCTACAGGACAATTCACACAGACTGGAGTGCCCAGCCCAGGACAAGACAGGCTTCACTCTGTGCTACAGGACAATTCACACAGACTGGAGTACCCAGCCCAGGACAAGACAGGCTTCACTCTGTGCCACAGGACAATTCACACAGATTGGAGTACCCAGCCCAGGACAAGACAGGCTTCACTCTGTGCTACAGGACAATTCACACAGACTGGAGTACCTAGCCCAGGACAAGACAGGCTTCACTCTGTGCTACAGGACAATTCACACAGACTGGAGTACCCAGCCCAGGACAAGACAGGCTTCACTCTGTGCTACAGGACAATTCACACAGACTGGAGTACCTAGCCCAGGACAAGACAGGCTTCACCCTGTGCTACAGGACAATTCACACAGATTGGAGTACCCAGCCCAGGACAAGACAGGCTTCACTGTGTGCTCTCGCTGTGGGACGGAGACCGCCGCTGTGGAGCAGACTGATTTGCGTTGATTTTGATGGTATGAGGTGACGGCCGTTAGGAAAGTAGTGGTGATTTACTGAACTAAATTATTGATTGGTAAACCCATTAAGGCGACTAAGGCAATTTATAAACACTGAACTAACATAATCTAGTAAATGACAAACTGCCAATAAGTGACCGGGTTTGAAGTAACGTTCTGTAAAGGAAACACCACTATCTAACTGTGAGACGAGATTGAGCCTGGAGACAGTTGTGACAGCCAGGAAGTTAGAGGGCACCAGAGACAGCGGTCCATATAGAGAGACAATATTGAGTGGTTTAACAGAGTCGCAGGTAAGACAATCTTTGGTAGAAATTATCAAGGACAAACTGAGGGAAGGAGATGATTATGGAGCGCATGATCGCCCGACATTGCACAGGATGAGGTATATGTATTTCCTCATCAACTCTAGTCAATAAAGAAACATAAATATATTCTACCCTCCAACCTTGATTTTCCGTGACATGTTGTGTGGGGCCTGGTAATTTTACACTATGCGGCAGCGAATCAAACAACACGTTATCGTTCTAAAATATCCGATTCAGAGATCCCAGTACCCGGGAATAATTACCACCTGTTTGTGACAAGCCAGGACAGCGACAATAACATGAAAGCCACATCGTCATAAGCTAACTTGCCTTCCATGACACACCTAACTGCCGTCTCGAATTTTCTCGTGTTGTCACGTGATTCCGAGATCAATCGGAGGACAGGCCCGTTGTTACGTTATCTAAATGGTCTGGGTGGCAGGAAACCTGATCGCTATCTGCGTGAAGTGACATTCAACTAATTAGTTTAACGTCTTTTGTCCTGACTGGAATTTTGTTTTAGTCTGTAGTTTGCCACAGAGTGTAGTTTTTCTCTTGTCTTTCTTCATTTACATGTTCTCTGAAACTTAACTAAAGAACCCATCTAATGACCCACTTATGCATCCATTAACCCACTCGTTCATTTACCCACCAAGTATGTATACATTTATCTACATGGCATTCCATTAACAAGTCTTGCATAGGGGAGAGATTTCAGGGCGATCACACACAAAATGAATATGGGAACGGGGAAATAGTGAGATTTCAGAGCTATAACACATCAACTGAACATGAGAACTGGGTAATAGTGAGATTTCAGAGCTGTAACACACCAAATGAACATGAGAACTGGGTAACAGAGATTTCAGAGCTGTAACATACAAACTGAATACGATAACTGGGGTTTATTTTCTTTCCCAAAGATTTGGTACCTGAACTCTTTCTTTCCCAGAGATTTGGTACCTGAATTCTTTCTTTCTCAGATTTTGTGCTTTAACTCTTTCTTTCCCAGAGATTTAGTGCCTGAACTATTTCTTTCCCAGAGATTTAGTGCCTGAACTCTTTCTTTCCCAAACATTTGGTGCTTTAACTCTTTCTTTCCCAGAAATTTGGTGCTTTATCGCTTTCTTTCCCAGAGATTTGGTGCTTGAAATATTTCTTTCCGTCAATTTTAAAATTGTGCATATCCATTGCATGACGTTGCAATTAACCCCAGGTTTATTTGCTATAACTGTTTATGTTGAGTAGTTTGCTAGGGCTTTCTGGACGAGAAGATAACGTTGAAGTGTAACTACCCAATAGAGCGAATAAACCCGGCCCACCAATATCAGCGCACCGGGAGTTGAAGCGCCAGGACACTAAGGCCAGCGACGAGGCTGACTTATGTCCGTCAGTTCAGAGATCAATCATGCGAACACAGAGACTACGGACCGACACACTGTACCGGAGGGTATGGTTGAAGGCAAGCGAGCAAGAGGTTGACAACGATACAAGTGGGAAGATAACACCAAGAGATGGACGAACAGCAGGCCGATGGAATGTACAATCAAGACCAGAGATAAACGGTGTTGGCGATCCATTGCAGATAACCTTCATTTTGGAGAAGGCACCTGATTGATTGACAGATGACATGGAAAGGGGGGGGGGGGAAGAGAGAGAAAACGTATCACAGAGACACAAGAATAGCGACGTCATGGAAAAACTAACATCTCGAGAAGTACACAATTCTTACTGTCCTGTTGTGTGTGGTCTGTACTGCTGTGTACACACATCTACCGACTGTCCTGTTGTGTGTGGTCTGTACTGCTGTGTACACACATCTACTGACTGTCCTGTTGTGTGTGGTCTGTACTGCTGTGTACACACATCTACTGACTGTCCTATTGTGTGTGGTCTGTACTGCTGTGTACACACATCTACTGACTGTCAATGTGTGTGGTCAATGTTAGAGAACGTTACATGAAACTGTAAAGGGACTGGGGACTGCAGAGATGTGGTTGTCGAGAAGAATCTTGAGAATATCATAGACAAAGAAGAATCTTGAGAATATCATAGACACAGAAGAACGTTGAGAGTGTAATGGACAGAGAAGAATGTTGAGAGTGTAACGGACAGAAAAGAACATTGAGAGTGTAATGAACAGAGAAGAATGTTGAGAGTGTAATGAACAGAGAAGAATGTTGAGAGTGTAATGGACAGAGAAGAACGCTGAGAGTGTAATGGACAGAGAAGAACGCTGAGAGTGTAATGGACAGAGAAGAACGCTGAGAGTGTAATGAACAGAGAAGAATGTTGAGAGTGTAATGGACAGAGAAGAACGCTGAGAGTGTAATGGACAGAGAAGAACGCTGAGAGTGTAATGGACAGAGAAGAACGCTGAGAGTGTAATGGACAGAGAAGAACGCTGAGAGTGTAATGGACAGAGAAGAATGTTGAGAGTGTAATGGACAGAGAAGAAAACCAACAATTTCTCAATCATGGAAACCATGACAGTAAAATAGTCCTAAACATAGAGCCAACATTGGAGAGTCATCATTGGAGAGTAATCATTGGAGAGTCATCATTGGAGAGTCATCAGTTTAGAGTCATCATTGGAGAGTCACTATTGTCGATGTTTTGCTCAATACCGGACACAAGAACAAGATTAAAAACAAAACACAATTTTATATTTGTAACAATCAGATTCGGAAACAGTGTTCTTCTTGGTTGGAAGCGGACGCCGTGTTTGTCAGCCGCTCCTCCCCTAGTACGAATACACAAAGTCACAAAGGACAAGCTATTTACCAGAAGCTACACATAAAGACAGCAGAAGGAAGGACAATTATAAGCAAGGTATTATAAGGCATTCAAGGCAGTCACCAGATATGCAGTATCACATGGTGCTATTGTTTGTCTGGGCAATGATCTCATCCTCAGGGACACCCAGCTAAGATGGGACAAAAGGTCGTCACCTGATATAGGGCCCGTCCATCACTCGACACCAAACAAGAATGGATATTAAAAGTTCACAATAGGTGGATGCTAACCTTCCTCAATGGCAGGTTGTACAACTGAGATGTTGGACGCCCATGCCAACTATATTGTTCTCCCTGAATCATGTTATACGATGTTGTGGCAGACATCTCAAAGGTCGACACAACAAACAATTCGCTGGTTGGAAAGTGTGCATGTGTTTATGTATGTGTATGCGTGTGTGTGTGAGTGTGTGTGCGCGCGTGTGGGGGAGGATGTGGCTGGAGATCCCCCAGGGAAAGTGTCATCTCTGAAGTCTGATGCATTGACCTTGAGGTCGCTTCACCCCTGACACTGACTCACATCTATGGGACTGTAGCTGAGGTCGATGATTTTCTCTAGGCGTGGTCCCACAGTGCCGTCTCCGCAGGATCGGTGTTGCAGAGCTATCTGTCCCATCTCCAAGCCCGGAATGCCATAGGGGTGTGCATGACGGGTGCTGCAACTTCACGTCTGAGGAAAGGCACATGAGGATGTCACCAGGTCAGGATTCAGCAAAACATGTGAGGCTTGGATGGGGTTATGCTGACCGTGATTGCGGGTATGTCACTGCCATATATAGACTCCAACATAATACCCGAGTGGACAGGTACAAGGGTTTAGTGGTTGCAGGTATATCACTGTCATAAATAGACTCCAACATAATACCCGAGTGGACAGGTAGAAGGGTTTAGTGGTTGCAGGTATATCACTGTCATAAATAGACTCCAACATAATACCCGAGTGGACAGGTAGAAGGGTTTAGTGAGGGTGGTTGCAGGTATGTCACTGTCATAAATAGACTCCAACATAATACCCGAGTGGACAGGTAGAAGGGTTTAGTGGTTGCAGGTATATCACTGTCATAAATAGACTCCAACATAATGCCCGAGTGGACAGGTAGAAGGGTTCGATGAGGGTGGTTTTCCTGGCCATTGTCACCAGTTCTTAACAGTTGACGGAGCCGCTTCAGTTCACCAAGTCATCATGTATTGCATCATCATCATCATCATCATCATCATCATCATCATCATCATCATCATCATCATCATCATCATCATCATCATCATCATCATCATCATCATCATCATCATCATCATCATCATCATCATCATCATCATCATCATCACTTATCTGGGTACTGTCTATGTCTCCCTTCCGTATAACAGGACGGTACTATATACACAAAGTAAAGGATCCCCTTCCTCCATACATTGAGGTGTATTGGAAATATAGTGCTAACCACATATTTTACAGACCAGAGTATATTACTGGATATAGAGTGCTAATCACATATTTTAGAGACCAGAGTATATTACTCGATATAGAGTGCTAATTAGTTATTTTACAGACCAGAGTATACTACTGGATATAGAGTGCTAATCACATATTTTACAGGCCAGAGTATATTATTGAATATAGAGTGCTAATCACATATTTTACAGACCAGAGTATACTACTGGATATAGAGTGCTAATCACATATTTTACAGGCCAGAGTATGTTATTGAATATAGAGTGCTAATCACATATTTTACAGACCAGAGTATATTACTGGATATAGACTGCTATAGTATGTCCCGAAAAGAATGCCTTCATTCACGATCAATTAGTTTGAAAACTGTCTGTTGCATCGTTATGAAATTTTTCCAGCCATCTTATATTTATCCCCACCCAAGGAATATGTCTTTGATAGGTCCAAAAAACAACTTAAATCATCGAAAGCGGCGACATTTCCTTGATGTTTTGCTGAAAAACTAGTGATTTCTCGCTAACAAATTTATGTTTACAGTAATGAAAGCCCCGCCATTTCACATGACACACAAGGCGTATCCGGATTCGTATGGGAGTGGGTGCAATGAAAGAAGTAGCTTAAAATCGACAGGGTCGGCTGCATTGCTCCGGGTTTTTATCCCATATGGCTCAGGTTCTTTCCGCAGCGCGGAAAGCGTAGCACAAAGCGCGAACTCGTACCTCCAGCGACGACCCTCGGGAGTCTCCGAAAAAATGCACTCGTGAAATGAAGGACGCGGCCCAGAATCGAACATACAACCTTCGGAGCCCGAGTAAGACGGCTTGACCACTTCACCACGGAGAATCCCGAGAGGGGTGCAATGTGTAATATTAGTAAAGACAGAGAATTTACAGAGGGATGGGGTAAATAATTTGTAAATTGACAGGAAAGTAGAAGGAATATATTTCTTACCTTATTTTTCATTTCCTTCGTTTCTTCAGCTGCTGGTTAATAATGTGTACACAAGTATTCGTGTTAGCTTTTTATATTGAGTTCGTGACAGCTTCCAAATAGCTGTGCGTTAATGTGCGTATGGAGTGATCAGAAATGAAACCGCAATTTAGTCATCATGTTTCCATTTTTAAGGATCTGTTCAGCTGTCTGTGTAGTTTGTTCACACGTACACATGGGTGACAGACAGACCCGCTTTGAGTCTTAGTGAAAGATTGTCTACTCAGCTGTTTACCGCTCAGAGACGGAACATGATTACCTGTTTTGCACTATGAAAATAGTTGTCAGTGTCTCTGTAGTGGGCTTTCTTCTTAACGACCAAGATGTTGGTCCTCTTTTCATTGAAGTTTATAGATTGATTCATATGCACGTGTGTTGTCCCTTAATTTGACAACGTGTTTGCTCTCACGTTTCTTGTTATGCTACAATATGTCAGTTTCCACCGCAATATTACTCTTCTGTTGGTATTCAATGCGTTTAGTGTGTGATTGTGTGTGTGTGTGTGTGTGTGTGTTTTTTTTTTGGTTTTTTTTTTCAGTACAGTTGTTTGTCACCGCTGAGGGCTTGCGGAATTGAAAATTCATCACTGTAGAATACAAACTGTTGCCATTGACATTATGCTGATGCTGTAAAGTTTAGGGCCTGCAATTATTCTGAATATTTATAGCAAAATATCCCAGTTGATGTGCACGTGGATTAAGGTCTGCGATCTGCTCAGACCTTAATCAGTGTCGCACCAGTAGGTTGACGACTGCTCTCAGGTGCATAAAATTAAATCCATCCTTTCTCCAATAATCCTTTTCCTCTTTCAACACATTTTTCCAGTAACTTTTATGAATATTTAATAGCGCTGACTGGATTAGTATCCTGACGTCAGACAATTTGAATATAGTATTGTCAGCTGCCACATGTCCTTTAATTTTAGCTCACACAAGTTCTATAGGGTTAAAATGAGAAGTACGGCGGAAGTCTCAAGCACCCATGACGATGCTCTTCTATCAACTTGTCGATTTGATATTTCTTGCTTTTTGGCGTCTGTTTTACAAGGGGCAATAATTCTAGCTAGAAATACGTTTCTAGAAATGGTATGTTTTCCATTCGGAGTCATATCTTTATTGCTCCCTTTGTGCTCGATGCTGTACGTATTTTGTCTTCTTGGGCAACAACATTGATATCATGCATTGTCCATAATTGGACACGACGGTCTATCTAGGAATGGAAGCACAGTATTCTCGAGCCAATCTCTAAATACATTACCATTCATCTTATTATGATAATCCCTATTGTCTGTATGCTTGGATACAAACACGAGCACAGCATTTTGTTGTAAGCCATTACGCGTATTACCAGCATGGGCCATGACCAAAAGTTGTCCTATACTACTGGGCACATATCGCTTTATCTGTCCATCCACTGATTGCCATTCCTTATCACTTGTGTGGTGCGCATTGATCCACATTTCATCCAAACACACTATGCCATAATTTTCTTTGCGCATTTCCCTTATTTCATGTAGGTATCTGGTTCTCATGGCTCCTAAATGTTGTTGCTCACAAAGAATATTTCTACCGCCCTTGTACTTTCTAAAATTGAAGATAATGTCCTTATAATTTTCCACAAAGTTGTTTTGGATAGCTCTATGTTATTGTTCTTTCTTAACCAAACCCTAAGTTTTCTTACAGTCACTGTTTCTTTGGCATCCATCATTTTTATAATGCTGGATAATCCTGGATATAAGATCCAAAATTTTTATAATTTTAGGAGTCTCCGTGGCGAAGTGGTCAAGCCTTTTGACTCGGGCTCCAAAGGTCGTGGGTTCGATTCCGGGCCGCATCCTTCGGTTTACGAGTTAAATTCTTCTGTGGGTCGTCGCTAGAGCTACGGAGTTCGTGCTTTATGCGATTCTTTCCGCGCTGCGGAAAGAGACCGAGTCACGTGGGATAGAAACCGGTGCAAAGAAGCCGACCCTGTCGTATATCAAGCGATATTTTAAAGCATTTTTATAATAGCTCGTCCTTATGACATCTTTGTCAAAGCTGTCGACGAAATGACCGTTTACTCAAACCCAATGCATGCATTGTTCTTTTTTCGGAATTTGTAATAGTATAAAACAGTTTCCTGCGATCCCCCTCTGCCGTGCGTCCACCGTGACGAGGTAGAGGGGCTTGCGCGTTCCAATGACCCCAAGAGCTATGCCGACGGTAGCACAGCTACTGGTAGGGTCACCCATGTCGGACAGGTCAAGGGAGAGGGACCAGACGAAGTGACGCACAAACCTGCTGCCTTGTAGGTAGACTGGGGACAGTCAAAGGCTAGGGAAAGCACCCCGAATACATGCTTGTCGAAATCGGATGTACTGAGCCACAGGCTTGACAAAGAAGTGCAACGTAATTTTATCATTTCATGATGCCACAGATGAAAATTAATCGTTATGGTGCTAATCCTGTGAAGTCCCATCAGGCGGTGATAGTGCCGGGCCCCCTGCCTTGAGGGGGTCCACCCATGACTACTGGTGGTCACCTTCCCCTGTGCTGTGGAGTCAAGGCACAGAGGAGTAGGTTAAGAGCTATTGACCAAATACCAAGGACACTGAACATACTACAGTGGAATGCCGAAGGAGTTTATAACAAGAAAGAATCCCTGACACAGCGTCTTCATAAAGATAGAATAGATGTGGCATGCATTCAAGAGACACACCTCAACGCCAAGCGCAAATTTTCAGTCAGGGGATATCAGGCCACACGTTTCGACCGCGAAGGACATAAAGGAGGAGTTCTAATACTTACACGAAATACAATACCTTGCAGCGAAGTATCTGTGATCTCTGACAACCAAACAGAAATTATAGGTGTTGATATAATGATAAAGGACGTGAAAATAAGAATTTACAATCTTTATAGCCCATCAGATAAGGATCTTACACTCTCAAACATGAAAATAACTGACACAAATTGCATTATTGTCGGAGACTTTAATAGCCGTTCAGAAAGATGGGGATACCCAGATACTGACAAAAGAGGAGATGAAGTGGAGGACTGGGAAATAGACTCAAATCTCCATCTACTCAACAAAGCGGATGACACACCGAGCTTCTACTCCAGAAGATGGATTACCACTTTTACTCCAGACTTAGCTTTCTGCACAGGAGACATCCTCCACAAAATCGACCGCCATGTGCTGGACCAATTAGCAGGTAGTGACCACAGACCAATCAAGCTTGTAATGAATATGGAGTATGTTCCACAGGAGCAAAAGCCCTTGCCCGCTGGAATTACAAACGAGCAGATTGGGACAGATTTGCCATACTAACAGACAAATATTGTGAAAACATAAATACACGATATGGCAACATGAAGCAAATGGTGTTAAGTCTAAACAGAGCGATAATACAGGCAGCCACTGAGTCCATTCCAAGAGGAGCGAGAAAACATTACAAACCCTACTGGACTGAAGAACTACAAAGTTTGGAGGACAAAGTTGAAGATGCCAGGAAGACAGCAGAGAGAGAACAAACAATTGAAGCGAACATCTCTCTCAAAGCCATCTCAGCAAAATATAAAAAAAACAGTAAATCAAACAACAAGAGATCGTTGGAGGGAAAAAACAGAAAACCTGAATTTTGACAGGGATGGAAACAAACTATGGAAACTAGTGAAAGCCATGAACAATGAAGGACCTAGAAACAAAAAAAATAACAATTAAACAAGGAAATGCCTTGCTTACAGGAAAAAAGGCTGCAAATGCACTAATGGAACACTATGCCAGTGCAAACCACATTGATATTACAACCGAACAGAAGAAAGCAATCAAAGATAAACAGATACATCATAGTAATACAGAGACAGCAGCAGAATATATGATGGCAAATCTAACAATGGAAGAAATGGAACAGGCAATGAATACCCTAAAAAAGAAGAAATCACCAGGAAAGGATGGAATCACAAATGAAATGCTAATAGGACTAGGGACAAAGGCAAAAAAGAAACTACTAGCAGTCCTAAATTACAGCTGGAAGAGGGGAATAGTCCCACAGGCATGGAAGGAAGCTATACTAATACCAGTCCCAAAGAAAGGAAAAGACCTGGAAGAACCAAATGGCTATCGACCTATCAGTCTACTTAGCTGTGTAGGAAAATTAATGGAACGCATTATCAATGGCAGGCTAACATGGCATCTGGAAGAAAACAAACTCTTAACACCACACCAAGCAGGATTCAGAAAGTACAGATCCACTGAAGATCAAATAACCTATATAGCTCAGGAAATAGAGGATGCCTTCCAAGAGAAAAACGCACACACTAGCGGTCTGGATAGATTTAGAAAAAGCATTTGATAAAGTATGGAAGGAAGGACTGAAAGTAAAACTGCAAAAAATGCATGTTTGTGGGAAAATGTACAAATGGATCAGCCACTACCTTGAGAACAGAACTGCCAGGACAAAAGTACAAGGACAAACCAGCAAAATGATGCTGTTGGAGCAAGGTGTCCCCCAAGGAGGAGTTCTTTCACCAACATTATTCCTAGCATATATAAACGACAATGCGGAAAATTTTTCAGCCAGAGTACACACATCATCCTTTGCAGATGACCTAGCATATGGACATCTGAAGAATATATAAGTACAGCTAACAGCAGAATACATCAAGCCCTATTAGCACTAGAGGACTGGTCAAAATCATGGTAGTGAAGATAAGTGAGGAGAAAACAACATGCACAGTGTTCTCCCTCTCAAATAAAACTCAGCAACCTAAGCTGGTATTGAATGGAAAAACATTGCGCCATGAAGAAAATCCAAACTATCTCGGAGTCACCTTTGATCGTCGCCTGACATGGAAAACACAGGTTGAGAAAAATCGAACAAGAGCAAGGCAAAGAATGGCAATCATGAAAAAGCTTGCTGGTACAACGTGGGGAGCAGATGAGAAAGTTCTCAAGAAGCTATATACTGGACGGGTGAGGTCAGAACTGGAATATGGCATTGCGGCTTGGGCAACAGCAGCTAAGTCAAACTTTAACAAAATAAGTAGAGTCCAAAACCAAGGAATGCGAATCATAACTGGAAGCCTGAAGACAACGCCTATTGATGAACTAGAAAAGATCACTTGTTTACAACCAATGCAGGACAGAAGAGATAGCAGAGCCCAGCAACAAGCAGAAAATTTTAGAAGATTGACAGACCACCCTATGTATAACAGGTTTAATGGTTTTGGAAAAGGAAGACTGAAGCGTAGCAACATTGTAGAAACTGCAAAACGAAAGATTAGGGAAGATCCCATACTTAACATATCAACAGTCAAGCCCATTTACTATGCACACAACTTCCCAGCTTGGAGACAGCAGCAACTGCCTGAGATGATAGAAAACATTCCTGGTATTGAGAAAAAGAACACTCAGCATGAAACAGAAAGAAGAGAAATAACCCTAAACTACATAAAAGAACATTACCCAAGCAGCAATTGGACCCATGCATATACAGATGGATCAGCCAAAAATTCAATAGAGAATGGAGGAGGAGGAATTCTCCTAAATTTAAAAAATGGAGTGACAAAAACACATTCAGTGGCAACTGGAAAGTTTTCAAGTAACTTCAAAGCAGAGGTAGAGGCACTGAAAACTGCAGCAGAAATGCTCTTGATGGAGGAAAATAAAGAGAAGCAAATAGCTATCTTCACAGATGCAAAGTCAGCTGTCTCAATACTGAAGAGCAATAACAGCACAGAAATAGCTGACCTAAGAGCAGCACTCCATGGTCTAAGCCAGAAATCCAAAAAAGTTGTAATACAGTGGATCCCATCACATTGCAGTATACCTGGAAATGAAGAGGCTGACAGACTGGCAAAAGAGGGCGGACGACTACCACAGCCTGACATAGATATAACTTATAATGAGGCAAAGAGGTTGATAAAAAGCACCTATAAAACCAAATGGGAATCAGAGCATCCAGGCCACCAGAAGGGTGATGCATATTACAAACTCGACCGAAGAGAACAAGTAGCAATCTTCAGACTCCGCACAGGACATAACAGGCTGAAATACCACTTGTTCAATAAACTAAAAATAGGAGATACCGATGAATGTAATTGTCGAACTGGAAAAATGACAGCAAAACATTTGCTGCAGGATTGCCCAATATATGCAGAACAGAGAAAGATACTTTGGCCCACACCTGCTTCATTTGAGGACAAGCTCTATGGAGATATCAACAAGCTCAAGTTGACCGCAGCTTACTTTAACTACATACAGGTTGACATTTAAAGGTGTATGAAGAAGTATTCAGACTGCCACACTTCATACCACAGGTATGTCGGTTACAAAAGCCTCCCAGAGGTATGAAATGGAATATTGCTCAGATAGCAAATCCATTACGTGGAAAGTCCGAATCAAAAGCTCACTGTGTGAGCTTCATAAAAGGTGGAAAAAGTGTCCTAGTGGCACGAAATGGAATATTGCTTGGATAGCAAATCCATTACGTGGAAAGTCCGAATCAAAAGCTCACTGTGTGGGCTTCAAATAAGGTGGAAAAAGTGTCGTAGTGGCACTAAATGGAATACTGTTCGGATAGAAAATCCATTGCGCGGAAAGTCCGAGTCGAAAGCTCACTGTGTGGATGTCATCTGCACACTGCATTCTTCTGGTTTCCGGAAGAACAGCCTATGGTGAACGGAAGGCCCAACATACGGAAGTGAGGCAAAGCAGCCATGTGCAGGACGTGACGATTCCTTGGGTGAGCCCAGTACCAGAGCGCTGTGTGTTGGCTCTGCAATTATGGAAGCCTCCTTGGATGGCGGGGAATGCCTATGGTCTGCCCCTGCCTTCCCTTGAGGGCTGACCAGGATGTCTTTGGCTGTTCTATATGGGCCAGCTAGAATGAGAGATAACACCACACCAGTGAGAGTCAAACGTCCTAAGAAACACCAGGGAAGGTTAACCCGGTCAACAAATGCCCGCAGAAGTCGGATGTGTCGGCCTAACGGCGCAAGAACGCAGCTCTGCTGTAAACAGGCACAACGCAATCACATCCGAAAAAGAAGAAAAAAACTCCGGATGAACGAAGAAGAAGAAGAAGTTTCCTGCGATCAGCTCCTTGACAAAAATATGTGTACAACTTCATAGCGATTCTTTGAAGTGTATAATTTCGCATTCTTCTTCTTCTTCTTTTCGTTCATCCGGAGTGTTTTTTCAGATGTGTTTGCGATGTGTCTGTTATGCGCCCTTGGGCCGAAACCCGTAGGCCAACACATCGACTTTAGCGTGCTTTTTTGACCAGGTAGCATTCCTGGGAGACTCTCACTTTTGTGGTGCCATCTACAACCATGCTGGCCAAGTTAGAACGGTCGAAGACAACGGTCATCCCTCAAAGGAAGGCAGGGACAGTCCATAGCATTTTCCGCCATCCAAGGTTGTTTCCATAGTTGCAGGGCCGACACATAACGCCCTGGATCTGGGCTCACCGAGGGAAATCGTCACGTCCTGCTCATGGCTGCTTTAAATCCTCACTTCAATATATTGGTCATTTCGTTTGCCCCGGGCCATTCCCGCACAAACCAGACAGGTTTGCAGACGGTATCCACTCAGCGAGTTTTCGGACATGTGCTTGTCGTTGTGCCCGTCAGAGCTGTTCCAGGCACGACAGACATTCGGAAAACTACCTAGTCAGAGCTGTTCCGGACAAGAGCGGCATTCGGAACCTAGGTAGTCAGAGCTGTTCCTAGCACGAGAGACATTCGGACGAGACATTTCATTCGGACGTAATTGCATAGTGTCAATTTTTAGTTTGCCATCCGGCGGGCATTTTTTAATGAGGTTAGCCTTCCTCGGGTTTCGAGACTCTTGTTTCGCCTTCCACACAGCAAGCTTTCGCTTCGGGCTGCCACGTAATGGATTCGCAAGACAGGCGTTCCATTTCGTGTCAACAAGACAATTTTCCACCTTTGACTACACTCACTCCATGAGTGTGGTTACAGACTATCGGACGTCTGCGAGACATGCGACCGAGGTGTTTTTCCACCTTTTTATACTCGCTCACGAGGTAGGCTACATGTGCTGCCGGCTCAGCACCTTACCTCCGTGCGTCTGTGGGCGAGTAACGGTCAGGCCCTTTCATCCGGGGATACCTCATATCCCCCAGCTAAGAGCCATCAAACGAATCTGCGCCGAGCATGTAGCGTTCTCAGCACATCATCACAATTGTGATGTAGGTTTGTGTCGGCCAGGCTCTCACTTCCTAGAGTTTATGGCTTAGAGACGTTCAGCCATACACCTCGGATGGGAGCCTTAGAAGTTATGTCCGGACTGAGATTTAGGGATCGTTTGCCTGATTTTGACTGCTATCCTCAGTCTTACCTGCAGAGCAGCAGGTTGTGTCTCTCTTAGCCTGGTCCCTATCCCACGAGCCGTCCAATATGTAGTTTTCACCCATCAGAAAGCTCATGGGGTCGATGGGACACGCAAGCTCCCCCACCACGGCAAGGTGGAGACACATCGGGGGAGTAATTTCGCATTCAATCCCATTGAAAAATATTCACACATTTCAATGTTAGCGATAAGTGGTAAGATTTAAAAAAAAACAAAAAACATATTAATCAGTTTTATGAAATAACCCACATTTTGAGACACCTCTGAATGAACAGTTCTAGTTTAAACAACGCGGGTAGCTGGCATAAGGCCAATCCCGTGAAAAAAAGAACAATATTCAACACTGAGCGCTGATTGTCTGGCTACGTTGTAATACATTTAAAATTATGAATTTCATCTCAGACCCGTAAATTATATACCGCATATAAACAAACTTTGAAATCTGCTGTAAAATCTCCAGAACAAATTTTTTTTGTTGGGTGGACATAATAATACGGTTATATACTAAATCTCATAATTTTCCCTCAGTTGGTTACTGAAATATGGATATTTATATTGGGGCAAAAAAAAAAAAAAAAAAAAAAAAAACGTACTTTAATCACATATTTTACAGACTAGAGTATATTACTGGATATAGAGTGCTAATAACATATTTTACAGGCCAGAGTATATTATTCCATATCGAGTGCTAATGACTCATTTTACAGACCAGAGACCAGAGTATATTACTGGATATAGAGTGCTAATCACATATGTTAGAGACCAGAGTGTATTATTGGATATAGAGTGCTAATCACATATTTTACAGGCCAGAGTATATTATCCCATATAGAGTGCTAATCACATATTTTACAGACCAGAGTATATTATTGGATATAGAGTGCTAATCACATATTTTACAGGCCAGAGTACATTATTGCCGGCTTCCTGGCCGAAGGGTTAGCAGCTTTCTCCGTTAATCCCGAATACTCTCGTGATTGATGTGAGCGCACGAGAATTATAAGTGGTTCGGGTTGCGCCAGTGACTTATGAGAGTATGGAGCCGGTCGCTCAGAAAGTCGTGGCTGATGAGCGTAATCTAGCCTAGGAATCAACATACAGCTGAAAGATGCTGATGCTGACCTCAATATCCTGAAACAGGATGGAAACGCGAGAAAAAAAGAGTATATTATTGGATACAGAGAGCTAATCACATATTCTACAGACCAGAGTATATTCGATGGTTGATGTAGTCAATAGCCTTCACCTCGTGGACAAGAATCTGGTACTCGTTTTAGAGTGGCTCGACTTAGGATTCCAAATAAATTAACAAAAACAATTATCCGCTATAAAAGGGATTCGAGCATAACTACCATGTCGATGGGTATCCGAGCTATCCACTACCGTAGATTGGCTGCCAGGACAGTACTATACAACACTGTAAAACGGTTGTGTTTGCTGTGCAATCACCAGCTGTTTGTTGCAGGGAATGTGGACCATGTTACGACAACGTGCTGCGGCTGTTACCTTCCATGTTGGAACATCTACAAGACATCATCCATGTTGTAACATCTACAAGACATCACCCATCTTCTAATCTCTATAAGACTACATCAGTGTTATAATCCATACAAAACATCACCCATCCGTTGTTATGTTGAAGCCATGATTGTTAGACAGCAGTGGCACATTACCTCACACTAATGTGTGTGTGTGTATGTGTGTGTGTGTGTGTATGCGCTCTCGCGAGTGCGTATGTGTGTGAGTGTGTGCTACATGTATATTCATGCCCGCATAGATTGAGATCTGCCCAAACAACTAGACCACCATTTTATTTCTCACTAATCAACCCTCATATCTGCCCTGAAGGCACGCCATGAAGGCACGAATGAAAGGCACTCCATGAAGGCGTGCCATGAAGGCACGCCATGAAGGCACGTCATGAAGGCAAGACATGAAGGCACGCCATGAAGGCACGAAATAAAGGCACTCCATGAAGGCGTGCCATGAAGGCACGCCATGAAGGCATGCCATGAAGGCAAGACATGAAGGCAAGACATGAAGGCATGTCATGAAGGCACGTCATGTAGGCACGAAATATAGGCACGCCATGAAGGCACGTCATGTAGTCACGCCATAAAGGCATGCCATGAAGGCAAGACATGAAGGCATGCCATGAAGGCACGTCATGTAGGCACGAAATATAGGCACGCCATAAAGGCACGTCATGTAGTCACGCCATGAAGGCAAGACATGAAGACACGAACATGAAGGCACGACATGAAGGCACGACATGAAGGCACATCAGACCCCACTCTATCTACCCTTGTCTTTACATGTCAGGGTATGTACTCCCTAGACCCCACTCTGTCTACGCTTATCTTTACATAACGTCTTATTCTGATACAAAGATGTTTACTGTCCGGTTGCATTTGCCATCATACAATGAGATTTACAGTTTGGTCTCACTCTCCATCGTTGTTTGGTGCAAAGAGATTTACTCTCTAGTTTGATTGTCTGAATGTCATTGAGTTATACCATATGATTAACTTTCCTGTTCCACTCCCCATTATATAGGGAGGTTTACTGGCCTGTTCTACACCCCATCATATGGGGAGGTTTACTGTCCGACCCCTCAATGTATGACTGGAATTATGAAACGGACTTAACATGCCTGATCCTGTCCTGTGATCCCCGAAATTGTCAAACCAGGGGCGGACATCGACAAATCTCAGCCACTCAACTCTGTATTGTTATATAAGTGTGCAGCCAGATATGCCAGGTGATTGCTAGCTACGTTATAATTGCATATCTGTATGTGTGCAGTTATCCCGAATATCATAGCTGAAAGAACGTTAATTTGGGTAAAGAGTTAAACCGCTGTTTTATCAACCAGCCTGAACATCATGCGTTGATAGCAAACTGCAACACTCTCAGCAATAAAGCCTGCTCTCACACACGGCCTCCTATCTAACATTACCAGGCATGACACAGTTTATTCCAAAACACTTCCCGTTTGTGACAAGAAGTAAAAACATTATTATATACCCAAGAATGATTCTTGCTGCACACAAGACGACAAGGCACTTGTGTGTATCGACAGGTACAGTTGGCAACAGAAAATGTGGCTAACATTGGTACACCTTGTTGGATGTGGTTGCCACCAACTGGACTGGTTGTTGTCACTTCAGCTTGTTCGACACTCAATGATAGAAATGATAAATTGATCATGACTATACGTGTAACAGATGCATAAACATATCATGCAGAATTGGATGTGATAAAGATAAGTGTTTTATGAAAATGTGATGTGATAATATAAGTATATTATGTAGGATTTGATGTTATAAAGACATGGGCATATCAGGCAGAATTTGATGTGATAAAGAAATAACTTTGTGCTTCAGAATTTGATTTGGTAAAGACTTGTATACATGAAAGCAACGGTTAACGTCGGGATTACGTTCTTGGAAAACGCGACTTTAAGTGAAAAGACGTGTAGCGAAACACTATTTCCCACAGAATTAAATGAAATACAGTGTATTATATAATTTTTATGTTCATGATTGTTGATATTTATTGGCTAAATAGAGGTGGGTTGGGGGGGGGGGGGGCCGAGTGGTAGAAGTATAAGGGTGTAGAGACATTAAAACGACGACTCGCCCCAAAACTATCATCAGCACTACTAGTATTCCTCTCACTCTCTTTCTTAGCTAGATCTTCTACCTTTGAATTAAAAATGAATGAATCACTGAAAAACGAGAAGTAGGTTGAGAGCGTTACCAAAGACAACTACAAAAAACAATGAACGTTGCGGCCAAAGCCTTCGTCAGCACAAAACAAACAAACAAAAATCGATTAAACAGTGAAAACCAACAAAAACTTAACAGACTATGAGGACGGAACGTGAAACATATAGTAGCAGTTGGTGGGAATGAAGCGTGGTTATCGAGAATAAGGTGAACTGCGGTAAAACTTGAAAAGCAATGAATGAATCACTGAAAAACGAGAAGTAGGTTGAGAGCTTTACCAAAGACAACTACAAAAAACAATGAACGTTGCGGCCAAAGCCTTCGTCAGCACAAAACAAACAAACAAAAATCGATTAAACAGTGAAAACCAACAAAAACTTAACAGACTATGAGGACGGAACGTGAAACATATAGTAGCAGTTGGTGGGAATGAAGCGTGGTTATCGAGAATAAGGTGAACTGCGGTAAAACTTGAAAAGCAATGAATGAATCACTGAAAAACGATAGAACGGTACACAACTTGGTGTGACGTATTAAACTAGAAGCTCGGACATTCTGAACGCTTAATTGTAGTGGCAAACAATTTGGTGTGACATACTCCACTAGAAACTCGGACAAAGTGACCGCTGAGTTGTAGCGGTACATTAGAAACTCGGACATACTGACCCCCGGGTTAGATATGACGTATTACACTTGAAAGAGTAACCAATGAGAAGATTGAGGTCAGGGAGATAGCCATGTGTGGTTGCTAAGACGTGCACGCACAGGACGGTCTATGCATCTGTCAGCAGATAGTGCCTACATACTGAGATAAGAAAATAAATGAGGAAATTATCAAACAAGGAAGCTAGGAAACCCCTGAAGGGAGAGGGGACGGCGTTTAAGCACCCGGTAAAACCTCAGATACACAAATTGGGCCAAGGCCGTCTCTACAGCTGTCTTAAATGAAGTTTGTGGCCTTTACTGTTTGCCTGCATCCTGCAGTTATCTTGAAATCTGGCACATGGTGCACAGAGAACATGGACGTTTTATGTCTCTGTACCCGACGACTTCCAGCCAGCTGCAGTGCTGGGTTGTGCCTGCTGGCGTTTCGTAAAGAAAGCATTTCTTTAGTAAAGAAGGAGCTGGTATCCGTGGTGAAGTGCTTACGGTCACGATTCGTAATCCAGTATACCCGCTTTCGATACAGCTGCGTGCTATTTGGCAGGAGACCGCATTGTGTTGGTTTTGCGTTGGTATCGGTGCCGATTGTTCAGAAAGCAATGGCAAACTACTGAACGTAAACTTGCCACGAGATCACTACGGCAGAAATGCTGGTGTTGACTGCGATAACCTGTAAAGGATATGCAACCAAAAAAAAAACATTTAAGGAAGAAAGGCGTATCATAGGCGTGTCTGTGTCCAGAGTTGGCTCGTACTGTGTATTCGCTGCCAGATTTCCACCTTCCCAGAGGTTCTTCTCCTGTTTCGGGTTGTATTTTCTTCCTAACTCTTTGCATGATAATTCTCAGCATAATCTTTGTGATTATGCTAAGAATTATCATGCAAAGAGTTAGGAAGAAAATACAACCCGAAATAGGAGAAGAACAATGTGGGTTTGTGGAAGGCAAGGGTACAGTAAATGCTGTGTATATACTGAGAGCAGTAATTGAACGTTCTATAGAAGTAAACAAAGATCTACATCTTTGCTTTATTGACTACACAAAGGCTTTTGATAAAGTGAGACATGTCAACATGATAAGGATGCTTGAAGATCTACAAATTGATGGGAAAGACCTTAGACTTGTAAAAAAAAACATATATTGGAAACAACAAGCTACCATAAGAGTTGATAACCATGTAGGTCAATACCAGCCTATTAAAAGAGGTGAGGCAAGGAAGTGTAACGTCTCCAGATCTTGTTTTCCCTGTACAGTGAAAATATTTTCAGAAATATAGAAGATATGAAAGGAATCAACTTTGGGGGTGAAACATCAATAACATTAGATATGCAGATGATAAAGTCTTGATTGCAGACAATGAACAGGACCTGCAAAATTTAGTAGATACGGTTGTTATACACAGTGAACAACTAGGGTTAGAACTGAATATTAAGAAGACACAGATTATGGTTGTCACTGGGAAGAAGGACTTCCACAATGTGATATACGAGTAAATGGGCATATTCTTAAACAAGTGAATCGATACAGTTATCTCGGCACAGTCATAACATCTGATGGGAGATGCCTTGAACAGATTAGAACAAGAATTGCCTTTGCGAAGGTAGCCCTTTGCAAGATGAACAACATACTGACCAATAAAATGATATCAATTAACACGAACGAACGAACGAACAAACGAACGAACGAACGAACGAAAATCTTTATTTTCAAAGGGTTAAGAATTGGGCACGCAGGCCCGTCTGACATTCTGCCCTTCTTCTCTATTTCCTCTCATACATTCTTTCATTCAACATCTCTTATGAAGCAATTCTTTGACAAATAAAGAACAATAAGCATTAAAACGCATGAAAAATAATCAATAATACATGACTCGTGGAGGCAATGTTTAACATGGGCATCATAAATACCAAAGGTGGATGTGACTTGCCATACATATGGGAATGTTTTGTTTTTGTTTTTTGGCTAGTTGTCGTTCGAGATAATTTACCATTATTATTGTCTTTGTTGCTGTTTTTTTTTTTTTTTTTGTAAGGGGGCATGTAGTCTGTACTGAGGTAGTGTTCAAACAGGTTGCGACTGTATGTATAATGATTGGTGGTGTCTTTGAGAAAAAGAGTGTTGAAGTGCTACATAGATCCTATACTTTTGTATGGATGTGAAGCGTGGACAATGAGCAGTCAAGCTGAAAAAAAAACATCTGATAGCTGTGGAAATGTGGTTTCTGAGGAAAATGCAAAGAATACCATAGACAGACAGAAAAATCAATGACCAAGACCTTCAAGAAACAAATGAAGATTGTAAATTGATTAGAGACATTAGACGTAAACAGTCAAACTTTTTTGGGCATGTTATGAGAAGAAGTGACCTGGAGAACTTGGTGACAACTGGCAAGATCGAAGGGAAGAGCCTAAGGGGAAGACCGAGAAGTAAATACCTGGATGGCTTGGCTACGTGGCATGGTCGAGACAGGAGCACGGAGCTGATCCACGACTCTGGTGATCGATTGAGATGGCAGAACATGACCGCCCACGCTTACAGGCATGGCACATGATGGGCATCATTGCAAGGAAATCACTCTCTGCTTCATGTTAAGGAAATTCTTGCTACATTTCAAAGCAATTCCACTTAATTTCTTTCCCCTACATTTCAAGGGCTTGTCGCGTGTTGGTCAGATATGACTGAGCTACCGTATGACAGTAGCCGGTACTACCTGCTTCTGTTAGTACCAAATGTTGGGCGGCATTTGCCAAACCCGTCACCCCACATTGTGCCAACGGCTTGGGGCGGAGAAGCGCCATGGGCGCTAGGAAATGCAACCTAAAGACTAAATGTCATGGACAGGACAGACCAGGCCCTAAGTCTTAGTCGGCAACTGGTCTAGGATAGAAACTTCTTCAGGCGGATTGTTAGAGCATTGCTTTACTTATCCGGCAGCTTCTGCAGCGTGTCTTGTTCCAGATGTATTGGTGTTACATTGCCAGATGACTTGACGGTTCTTGACTCAACTCATCTCAACTACATTATCTCAGCGTGCCACATTCCGATACTGTCCAATGTCTGAGTGTCCACATCCTGACACCACACACACATACACACACACACACACGCACACGCACACACACACTCACGCACACACACACACACGCACACACACACACGCACACACACACACACACCACACACACCACACATACACACACGTACATTCGTCAACTCAGTGTTCTCAATTGCCCAGTCAACACGTCTGAAGACGTATACGTCACAGATTTTAGAGCACATGATGAGGCGAAATGAACTTGATAATTCGGTGACAACTGACAAACTTGAGGGGAAAAGCGAAAACAGGACCCGGGGCTCTAGTCATGCAGTCAGATGGCCAGCCATGATCATACATGTTTACTGGCGTCGTGCATGATGGTGACGATGACGATAATGATAATAATAATGCTAATAATGATGATGGAAATGATGTTGACGATGATGATAATATCTATGATGATGATGATTGCATGATGATGATGATATGATGATGATGATGATGATGATGACGACGACGACGACGATGAAGTGGATACGCTTTGATCCTCTAGCTGACAGTTTTCACAACTCACTCACATCGTTTATCTGCTCGTGAAATCGTGTCCCCGAACCCATGAAACCTGACATTGCAAGTATTTATTACAACATCATGTGATATTGCCAAGGTATTGTTGTCTCAGGCGGTGTAATGGAGTGAAACACCACAGTTATAGCTGAGACACCTGTTGGAGTCATCGGTTGCCAAACTATTTGGCAGTAGGGGCCATATGATGTGATATTAAAATGTAGATGTATATTGTAGTCGTGCGTCCTGGGCAACAGGTCCCTTCGGGGTCCTGGCTAACGTAGTATGATCGCTGATTCTTTTGAAGTCGGAGAGTATCTGCCTGAACGGCGAGGAACACGAGTCTGCACACTAATAAGCCAAACATGGGACAACGGATACTCACGCTAACCTCAGTCCGGTATGACATCACACTGATGTTGGACAACAGGATGTCTTCATTCAATATACAGGACTTCACGCTGGAGTTCACAACCATCGAACGCAATCAAGCAAGCAGGACATGTTAGTCAACTCCAGCATTTTTAACTATTTGTGATTCCTGAGCAAGGTTTACACTCAGTATGCCTCCCATTGCTTTCTGAAAGGCCGGCACTCTTACCGCTCATAACATTGTATGAGAACCAAAGCAAGGCGGCCTGGATCCAAACTGTCCGCAGCTGTATTTGGAACGAGGCATGTAGGATTGACCGGTCTCTGTGGCTAAGGGCTTGCGAACGCGGGTTGTCAGCCAGTATACCCGGGTTCGAAACACGGTTGTGCTGGTTTTTTCGAAAAAAGTATAGCAGCCGGTCGTTCAGAAAGCAATGGCAAACTACTGAACGTAAAATTTGCTCAGGAATCACGAACAGCAAAAATGCTGGGGTTGACTGCTACGTCCTGTGAAGGACATGCAACTTATTTTATGGAGGATTACGAGCTGCATTCTAACCCCTTCGTCACAGAGTCGGCTGATGTGACATTCAATCAATCAGGTGCCGTCTCCGCAATGAAGGTTGGCTGCAATGGATCTCCAACACTGTCTGTCTCTCGCCCAGACTGTACATTCTGTCAGGTTGATGCTCGTCTATATCTTGATGTTATCTTCCCACTTGTATCGTTGTCTACCTCTTGATCGCTTGCTTCAACCTTGCCTTCCAGTATGGTTTTTATTGGAGTATCATATCATTTAACGTGGCCAAAATATTTCACTTGTGACACTACGTTCCCGTCAATGTTTGTCAGTGTAGTGTCATTGCCAAGAATGTTGGACATAGCTATGACGTTGTATGGTGAGAGGAAAGCATCTTTGTTGACGAAAGATTAGACAGGGGCCTTGTCCTGTGGATGATTCTGGTTCAAGTCCCACATATGTAGGTAGGTTGGTAGGTGTATGGTGAGATAAGCATGCCGGGTGGCAGACATGGTGACAGGTAGTTACCTGCGCCTATAGTTACGTAGACAGGAGGATGGGCGGAAAGTACTTAGGTATACAGGTAGCACTATTGATAGGCAATAGCAAGTTAGGTGGGTAAGTATGTAGGTAAGCATGTAGGTAATTAGGTAGTAATTGACTAATTTGTGAGAACAGGCATCTTTAACACTGTAACATGGGACGTGAATCACACATTATTTCACAATTACTGAACAAGAAAACAGAGACTGCTGACTTCACATGTTA